>CALYLW010000487.1:533616-667652 GCA_944989445.1 Ampullaceana balthica | reverse complement strand
GAGAGTTCGATTTTATGTTCACCTACTGTTGTTTTTCCTGGAATCTCGGAAAACACTTCTTTAAATTCCTCCACTATCTCCTGTATTTCGTCTTTTTGTTTTCTATTTAAATCAATATTAATATCTAGCTCTGTGTTTTTTCTTTTAAATTTATTGTTGGCACGGAAAATTCTTCCCCCTCTCCACTGTCCTCGGTTATTACTACTGCTGCCCCGCCAGGCATAATGTTATTCGTATTACCATCAACGACATTTTGTTCATTTCTTTCAAGGAATTTGATAATTCTATTGATGTGGTAAATTGTTTTTCTTTTTCCCTTTTTTATCTTAACATTAAATTTTGACAACACCTTGGTCACTTCATAAGGTCCATCTGAATACAAAGCCAATTTCTTCACTTTTTTGGCTTTAGAAGTAATACTTTGTCTCCCACTTGAATGTCTTTCTCAACTGTATGTCGATCATAGTACATTTTATTCTTAACTGTCTGCTCTAATGTGTTCGCTCGTGCTTTTTCTAATCCTGTTTTTAGTTTATTTCTCAATTCAATAATGTAGTCATAAGTTGTTTTTATTCCATCTGTTGTTCTTTCAGGTGTGAATAGTGTTTTCAATATTGCCATCGGCCCTCTCACCTTCCTGCCGAACATTAACTCATAAGGTGAGATTAATGTGGTATCATTGGGGACTTCCCTATATGCGAAGAGAACCGACTGTAGTACATTATCCCAGTTCTCTAGCCCTTCCGTAGCTAATTTCCTTAACATCGACTTTAGTGTGCCATTTAGCCTTTCCACCATCCCATTAGACTGGGGATGATAAATTGACAAGTGGCTGATATTGATGTTGAGTAGTTTGCACATTTGCACGTACAGGTCAGACGAGAATTGAGGTCCGTTATCTGACAAGATTTCTTCAGGGAAACCCATTCTCGTGAAAATAGAGTATTACGCCTCACATATGTCTTCTGCTGTTACCCTCTTTAGTGGTACTGCCTCAGGCCACCTGGTAGCCATATCAATTAATGTTAGGATATACATATTTTTGTTCTTCGTCATTTGTAGGGGTCCGACGATGTCTATTGCTACTTTTTTGAATGGCACCCCAATTATCTGCATGTTCATCTTGGGCCAAAAAATCTCTGACGAGATTAGATGTTTTGTCTTTCTGACAGATATATGTCCAGCCAGGACTGACTCATGAGCGTTTTTGAGAACAATACCTCGGCATTCTGATGGAACGATTAGTTTTTCATCAACTTATTATTGAATTTGTTAGTAAATACTCTATATAAGTAACCGTTTATAACTTGGAATGTAATATGTCCCTGTTTTGTATGATTTACGTCATTATTCTTAGCTTTCTCACAAAATTTGCGTAGCTCTGGGTCAATTGCTTGTTCCTCTTTCATGTTTATATTCTCCGGTACTGCTGGTATTTTTGTACTGAATTCTTCCGTTGTTACGACATTATCTACGTCTCTCTTACTTTGCGCCATTGTTACTACATTGCCATAGTGAAGCACCGATTCCTTATTTTCCCCCACATTTCTTATAATGAGATCCGCCACTGGATCGTCCAATAATGCAGCTAAGACTACGCCTTTTACATACTTAGTATCAATTTCTATGTATGCTGTTGGATAGTCCAGTACCGTTCCATCTATAAGTTTTAGTTTGTAGCGTCTATCTGTTATCTGATCTCTCATTATCAATTTCTTATTACACCCGATAATGGTACACCCCGTGTCCCTGAGTATGGAAACTGTATTTGCCAGTAACCTTTTGTTAAATCTAACTTATTAAAATAAATTGATTTTGTCATGTGGTTTAATATATTTTCTGGGTTAGGAATGACTTCCGCAATGGTTTTCGTTATACTGTTAAGTTTTCTGTAATCGACGCATGTGCGTACTGTGAGCCATCTTTCTTTTTAATTAATACCAAGGGTGAAGAATATGGTTACATGTATTTGGATTCTTCAATGATACCAAACTGTAACATCAACTGGATTTCTTCCTTTAATTTTCTGTCATATGCGATGGAATGATGTAAGGTTTTAATGTTATCGGTTTATTATCAGAAAGTTCGATTTTATGTTCACCTACTGTTGTTTTTCCTGGAATCTCGGAAAACACTTCTTTAAATTCCTCCACTATCTCCTGTATTTCGTCTTTTTGTTTTCTATTTAAATCAATATTAATATCTAGCTCTGTGGTTTTTTCTTTTAAATTTATTGTTGGCACGGAAAATTCTTCCCCCTCTCCACTGTCCTCGGTTATTACTACTGCTGCCCCGCCAGTCATAATTTTATTCGTATTACCATCAACGACATTTTGTCCATTTCTTTCAAGGAATTTGATAATTCTATTGATGTGGTAAATATTTTTTCTTTTCCCCTCTTTTTATCTCAACATTAAATTTTGACAACACCTTGGTCACTCCATCTGAATACAAAGCCAATTTCTTCCCCTTTTTTGGCTTTAGAAGTAATACTTTGTCTCCCACTTGAATGTCTTTCTCAACTGTATGTCGATCATTGTACATTTTATTCTTAACTGTCTGCGCTAATGTGTTCGCTCGTGCTTTTTCTAACCCTGTTTTTAGTTTATTTCTCAATTCAATAATGTAGTCATAAGTACCGTTCCATCTATAAGTTTTAGTTTGTAGCGTCTATCTGTTATCTGATGTCTCTTTATCAATTTCTTATTACACCCGATGATGGTACACCCCGTGTCCCTGAGTATGGAAACTAACTTACCAAATAACTTTCCTTTCTCTAAATATAATTTTCCCGTGGATTTTCTATGTATGTCTTCTGCTATGTTAATATATTGCATTTCCCTTACTAATGGTCTAACTTTTGTTTTCTATTATTTCGTTGTGCACCCCCTATTCCATTTGCCTCATTTTTAGTTTGTAGTCATATTAATATTAAATCGTTTCTCTGCATGTTTGGAGAGTCTCTCGCGTACTCTCTCTGGTTGTAGCGTGTATCCGTCTGCCTTCCCTGGTATACTTCTGTTCTAACCTGTGTCCAAGCATTATTTCCCTGTTGTCGAGGGCAGTTATTTCTCCAATATCCCTCTCGTCCAAATATAAAACAAACCCCTTGTCCCCTTGTCAATCTACCTTCTGCTGACCTCCTTCTAGTTTAGTTTTGACCTTCCCATAGTTCTGCACTCCCGGCCTGAAGAAATGTTTTGCTATTTTTGGCCACTGTATCTTGCCCTGTTGATTTGATAGCGTCAATTTGGGTCAGCACACTTTCGCAACTGTTTTGTTTAATAATACTGTTTTCACAATCTCGGGATTCATGTTAATTAGTAGCTTATTACTGCACATCAAGTCTCGTAACCCCTCGTACGACTTGTCTGTCCCTGTACTAGCCACCCAGTTGTTTAAGCTCCTTACTAATTGTGAATGAAATTCCCGTATATTATCACTCTGTGGCTTAAGGTCATTCCATTTTCCTCTATATCTCTCAGCACTATATCCTGCGTGCGTCAACAACAATGACTTGACGGTGTCATATTTATGATATTTTTTTCTAACATGCTCTGTTAATAAAAATGCCTGTAGATCCCCCGTCAATCGTACCTGTAATTCGGCCAACCACTCTTCCTTGGGCACTCAATTTTGCTGGGCCACATGTTCGAAATTGACAATGTATTCGTCCAGATCAGTCGTACTTTTGTAGGCTCTTCAGCAAGTGGTAATTTTTATTTTTGTGCGATTCGCCTCCTATTCCCTCTTCTTTTTTGTTGCTTTTTATTGCTTCTAATCTCATTCTCTCTATTTCAATTTCATGACTTCTAATTTCTGCCGCTTCCTTTCTTCTCTTTTCTTCTCGTTCCTCTTCTGCCCTTATTCTCTTTTCTTCTCGTTTGTCTTCTGCCTTTCTTATTTGTTCGGCTTCCAATTTTCGCCATTGCTCTAATACAAATTTATCTAATTCCTGCCCCTCTTGCTTTAGGTGTTCTTCTCCCATTGCCCTAATCTCGGCCATTATTTTATCTATCTCTTTTATTTTACTTCTAGTTTCCATATTATTTTTTTAAAATAGTATTTATTTATTTATTATTCTATACATATTTTTTTAAAAAATAAATATTTATTCTCTTGATTTTTTAAATTTTTTATTTATTTAAAAAAAAATATTTTTTTTTACTGCAAGCAGAAAAGATTATTATTTCAAAATCACTTTATACAATTTTTTTTCAATATCAAAAATAACTACTACGTAACTTGCCTGATCTAATGAATATCACCATCCAAGTGTCCATAAGATTAAAAAATACATAATCACAATGTCGCTGTTCTCAAGAATTGTTAATATCAAACACTGCTAATAATTCCACAATGTCTGATCTTTGTTGTCTGGTCAGCAACCCATTAAGTACGTTCACAGTCCTGCACAATGAATTGTTCTCTGTGTGGTACGATGTTCTGGTTGTCGTTGTCGATCTTTTAGCAGATACCAGATCTGAAAGCGAGTAAACAGTTCAACGACTCACTGGATGATGATAGTCCAGTTGATGGACAAGAATGGGCCCCGACAGCACAGGCCTACGTTGTGATGATCAACGGGAACAGCAATCCGACAGCACACGGGATGTGACAGCACAGGCCTACGTTGTGATGATCAATGGGAACAGCAACTCCACAGCACACGGGATGTGAATAGGCAAGGCCTAGGTTGTGATGATCAACGGGAACAGCAAACCGACAGCACACGGGATGTGAACAGCACAGGACCACGTCGCGATGATCAACGGGAACAGCAAACCGACAGCACATGGGATGTGACAGCACAGGCCTACGTTGTGATGATCAACGGGAACAGCAAACCGACAGCCCACTGGATGTGAACAGCACAGGACCTCGTCGCGATGATTGACGGGAACATCAAACCGACAGCACACTGGACGTGAACAGCACAGGACCACGTCGCGATGATCAACGGGAAAAGCAAACCGACAGCACACTGGACGTGAACAGCACAGGACCACGTCGCGATGATCAATGGGAAAAGCAAACCGACAGCACACTGGACGTGAACAGCACAGGACCACGTCGCGATGATCAACGGGAAAAGCAAACCGAGAGCACACTGGACGTGAACAGCACAGGCCTACGCTGTGATAATCAATGGGAATGGGCTCAGTCAGCACGCTGGTCACCGAGCAAGGTAGAGCGAATTATAACACCAGCATTTTTTTTAAATCAGAGACCATCATACACACCCCACTCATCAAAACGAGTTGTCTCTTAATACACCGACTTTCCTTTGAATCGATTCCCTCTGTTCTGAATCTATGATGTTGACTCTGATCTTGAGTTCCTTGTTGCCTCGGTCAACAAATTATCCCGGAACGTAGCCCCCAATGTCGAGTTCTAGGGTATTGTTGACTCACAAGGCTTGAACTCAATAAATCAGAACACCATTAGATGAATCTATCTTTAAATTGAAACAGGAATCCTCCAGTACATAATAACAACACTGTCCTTCCATCCGCTACCAAACCGCCCCTCTAGCCTATTCTCTATTTTTCGTCATCCCCCCACACTACATCACACTAAACATGTGTCAACAATAGTGCGCACCGGCGCAAAAGTCTAACATTAACATTCCCAAGGCGGGAAAACCCCATTATACTATAACATTTCCCTGACACTCATGACTTTCTTTGATGTCATTAAGTTGGAATTATTGACCTAGTCACAACTATTAATTGATTTATTAATATACTGCACTATACTTAAATTAAGACTATAATAAGCCAACAATCTACTAAATACAATTAATATATGATATTTTAATCAGAATCAGAGGATTTAACTTTGAGCACTAGCTCAGATGCAGATTAGTGTTATTGATAAATTTCACACTAATTAGTGAATTGGGCAAGTCTATATAATCATATTTTTTGGTAGGCATAAGTTTTACAGTCCAGAGCTAATACGTCTAAAAATGTTAATAATATAATATTAATAACTATTTATAACTAAGTAAGTAATATGAATTAAAAAATGTTGAAATATTACCTAGCACTTGAAATTAATATTGTATTTAAAAAAGATTTCATTGATGTTCAAGCCTATCACCCCTAAAATAATGCGAAATTTAGTATTTGTAGAATTTACTGGTTAACCGAAAAAACGGCCCCGACAAAGGGGCTACAACACAAAAATACAATCTATTATTATGTTAGTATTTTTACTCACCGATTCAGTGTCAGGTTTAGCTCACAAAAAACAATAATAATATCACAATAAAGAATTTAATAGCCTTTACTCGATATGGTACCAAGTCACAGTTCTTGAGAAGAAATAATATAACAATATCACAAGAAATAATTTTACAATTTGACCACTGGTGAAAAAGTTGACAAAAGCTTTAAATGTAAAAAAAACTTTTTAAAATGTGAACAATTTGTCTGGGGCTGTTGTGAGGGGTCATGGAATTTACCATAATTGGTTCAGCCAAATGGCTAATTTTGAGAGCTTTCAATAAATTCATATGATGGATTTTTTAAAAACCTATTTTATCACCTGCACCATTTTGCAACATTGAAATAAATTAGTCAGTAATCTAGTATAGAATCCAGCGTAATTATTTGAACTGCTCATGTGTCAACTATATATTTGTATATTAGTATGGCTGGAGCATTCAGGGAAGGAAATTTATTTTTATTAAATCTAACGGTTAATACTTAAACTATACTGACACATTGCTCCACAAAAATTTATTAACAGACCAGGGCTATTTATAGATTAACATTAAAAAATCCCCCAGATTATCTGACAATGGACAAAATATGTAATAAACTTGACTCATTTATCTCAGCACTAAATGTAATATACCAAAATTACACCAAACACTGGCAAACTTCCAACAACATTTGTTCCAATTAATGCTGTGTCCCCACTTATTCCATTGTTCTGTGTCCTCACTTATTCCACATTATGCTGGGTCAGAGCTTATGAAGTCCAAGTAAATATTGCTTGTCCCTTGATTAAATTCTTGACATTACAGTAAGACAAAATAATTAATTTTAAAAAATCTAATGTCAAGAGTTATCCTTCCTTACTTTGTAAGTAAAGTAATGGGGGTGAGACTGCACTTTGTAAGCCAAGTCAATTTCTACTGTTGAATATTATTAAATGATGGAATTATTAATAAATGATCAATATTATCTTTCAGGGAAGATCTCAAGTCCACCAAGATTATCCATGCCTGCAAAGTCAGAGAATGAAGATGTCCAATAATTTCAACCAGTAAGAAGATACCTCCCTTCTGTTCCTAGTCCTTTACTCAATGACGCCTCAGGTGTAATGCAATATCCACATTTGAAATTGTTAGCTGAAAATCCCAAACTCATCTTTTGTTAGCTGAAAATCCCAAACTCATCTTTAGCTTTTAACAGAAATGTTAAGCACTAAACTGATACATTGTCTTCCTACTCCAATGATTTGATAAAGTTTTTCATGATTTTCATTTCATCCATCCCTCAAATAGTTAGTAAATGATGGGTCCATTCAATTATGATAGATATTTATTCATCTATGTTTATGTAAATGATGTGTCCATTCAATTATGATAGATATTTATTCATCTATGTTTATGTAAATGATGGGTCCATTCAATTATGATAGATATTTATTCATCTATGTTTATGTAAATGATGTGTCCATTCAATTATGATAGATATTTATTCATCTATGTTTATGTAAATGATGTGTCCATTCAATTAGACTAATAAATA
Organism: Ampullaceana balthica; assembly: GCA_944989445.1. Lineage (NCBI taxonomy): Eukaryota > Metazoa > Mollusca > Gastropoda > Lymnaeidae > Ampullaceana > Ampullaceana balthica. The sequence goes on along the minus strand of CALYLW010000487.1, from coordinate 659,886 downwards.
TCTATCATTATAATTGAATGGACACATCATTTAAATTTTAAATAAACATAGACTAATAAATATTTATCATTATATGTTTATGTGAATGATGTGTCCATTCTGGTCTGCTGTTTATTTGCGTCTGTCGTATTGAATCAGTATGAGTAATTATTTCCTAGTCCTAATTTAGTATAAAATAGAATATAATGCATATTTGTATTGAAGCCACTGAAACTTTGTGTGGCTAACTTAATGTAAGAGTTTCAAGTATTTATACTTGTGTTATTTGTGTCAGTAAACACAATGTTTACTATCAATAAAAGATAATATGAAAACACAGCAAATTGTGAACTCTCTTTACTATTATTACTGTCTTGTATGTCTCGTAAATCATGTATGCTTGAAAGGATCTATGTTAATATGTTAATCTATATTATGTTTATATGCTTTACTTTTCAATAGGACAAAGACAAAAATATCACATTTATACTGCATAAATAACATAAAACTTATCACATTCTGAACATTCTTTAATGATAACTTCAATATAGATGCCTATGTAAGACACTTCTTAAGCCATCATGGAAAAGGTATTACATCTTTAAAGCTTTCAACTCCCATGATCATGATGACTTAGAGCAGTGTTTCAAAGCCCAGTCCAAACCCTCCATGTGGGTATGTACCAAACTGATGAAGTCCATGGTACCTAAAATTTATTAGCAAGAATTAAGCTAATAAAAATATATCCAATATGATGCCTGAAGATTTTTTGTTGATGATTGTTTTCTTAAAACACATCATATCTGAAATAGTTAACCCTCTATTACGCACTAATAGGTATTCATGGGACCACGACAGAGAGGCTCCGTAAGTTGGGGCTCGTTTGAACGTTATGCAGAGGTGTACTTATAACAATTTTATAGAGAATTTTCATCTTAGTCTTAGTAATAACCACAATACTTTTAAGGGCATTAACGTCAACCAACAAACATCCTAAAAATCAGAGTAATATATCAATAATTATAAACCACCACAACACAAAGCACATTGACTACACTGACTACTGACTACACCTCTATCTTAAACACAATAAAGGAAATCACCTTCAAACAATGGAAACATCAAATATGTAGATATAGGCAAAAACACTTATCTTAATTTTGCTCCTCTCAGGTGACATAGAACTTAACCCAGGCCCTGTATCATCTAAATGTCAAATTTGTATTAAGGCATGCACTAGCAAACAAGGAACCATTCAGTATGACACCTGCAATGAATGGTACCACACACCAAAGCACTTAGCAATAGGCCTAAGAAATAAATATGCATCTTGGCACTGCATACATTGTGGGTTGCCCCAAATCAGTTCAGATTTGTTTAACCATAGGGACCTTATCACCACAAACTCTTACAGCTAAATCCTTTTATAAATAAACCACTATATAAAATGAAACCTACCACACAAACCCATAAAATTAACCATAAAAAATATAATAATCATAATCAAAACATTCTCAAAACACTAATAGTTAATTTCCAAAGCATAAAAAATAAAATTCCATATTTAGAACTACATATACTTATAAAAACAGAAGAACCAGACATAATTGCTGGTTCTGAAACTTGGTTGAACCCCAACATATATAACGCTGAGATTTTAAACACCAATTATAATATTTTTGGCGGCTGGATAGCAAAGTCAATAGTGCGCTCGCCTCACAAGCTGAGGGGCGTGGGATCGAGCTCACGTTAAAGCCACTATAAAAATGTTGATGAATGACTAACACTAAGAAAGTCCTCCGCTGACCTGGAGAGGTATGGGCGCCGCCAAGGTCTACTAAGCCCGAGAATGTTCTAATGGAAACATTAGAACCCCCTACGACCTTGACAAATATAATGCCCTATGCCCACATCAACACGGCTTTAGAAAAAACAGATCATGTGAAACACAATTAATAGGTTTAATAGATGAACTATCAAAAGGCTTAGACAAAAATGATCAAATAGATACAATATTACTAGACTTCTCAAAAGCATTTGACAAAGTTCACCACCTTAGTTTACTTAAAAAACTTAACTACTTGGGAATCTCAGGTTCCTTACATCACTGGATCCAAGACTTCCTTTTGGGCAGGGTGAACTGTGAAAGGAATTGTGCTAGGTCCCTTACTCTTTTTAATATATAAATAATATAAATGATTTACCCAACAACATCTCAACAGGTACAAAAGTTAGGTTATTTGCTGATGATTGTATAATCTATAGAACATTTAGATCAGAACAAGATAGCAAAATTTTACAAAAAGACTTAGATGAATTGATAAAATGGGAAACTAACTGGAGTATGTCTTTCCACCCAGAAAAGTGTCAACTGTTAAGAGTAACAAAGAAAAAGAAACAAATAAATTCAAAATATTACATTCATGGAAAAGAACTGACCCAAACTAAAGATGCAAAATACTTAGGAGTCATAATAAATGAGAAATTATCATGGAATCCCCATGTCAATGAAGTTATTAAAAAATCAAACAAAACCTTAGGCTTTATAAAAAGAAACCTTTACAAATGTAATAAAGATATAAAACTAAAATGCTCTCTCACTTTGGTGAGACCTGTACTAGAATATGCCAGATTCATTACTGAAGAATATTCAAAACTGACTAGAATAACACCATTAGTTAAATCATTAAACCTTGAAACACTAGAGGATAGAAGAACCAAGAGGAAAGTAGTAATCATACATAAAGCAATTAATTCTAATTTAGAAATACAACACAAAGATAACTTAATACAACCCTCATATAGACATAAGGATAAAAACACCTTTCTTATTCCGTATGCAAGAACAAACACATACAAGTTTTCCTTCTTCCCGTCCGGAATTCGGGCGTGGAATGGGTTGCCTGAAGAATCCAGGAAAACCAACACTTTATCAACATTTAAATCTCTAATAAAAATGCAGGACTAAACACAAACCATAGATAAGCGTAGGACGCAATAATCTTCTGTATAGATGGAGCGTCTGTAAACAGATAAGATAAGATAAGATAAGATAATGTTATTGATTGTAGAAACTATTATTTTTATTTTACTCAATTCTTATCCAGAAGATAGATGACCTGCCTAGATCTAGATTGAGTTACTGTTTCATTGAATAACTGTGACAACTGTTGCCAATTAACTAATCTTAATATTAAAGTTATTTTAATAATATGATAGTTCTTTTAAGTGGGGGTGTACGGCATTTTGGCTCCAGCTCCGGCAAATCCGGAATCCGGCAATTTTAAAAAAAAATCCGACTCTGGCTTCGACTCCGGCAAGTTTCACTTCATAAATCCGGCTGGCGGGTTATTTCCTAATTTATATATATATTCATAATGGCTCCGGCAAATCAGGTATCCGGCCATTTTAAGAAATCTGATTTCGGCTCCAGCCGGATTTCACTTCATAAATCCGGCCAAATTCAGCTCCGGCCGGATTTCAAAATTTTGAATCTGGTACATCCCTACTTTTAAGTGGAAAGTTTATATTTTAATGGTGAAGTGTAATTTAAGTATTAAATTAAATATTTTAATTGGGTGTTAATTTTTTAAAAAAATTCGAAAGCATGACGTACTTTGTCCAGAGATTTGTGACAGTTTGTGACAGGGGGGAGGGGGGTCAAAAATGGTCAAAAATAGCGTGACGTACTTTATGGACGGCCCTTTATCATATTTATTATAATTTGTGTTGTTTCTCTTGACTGTCCCTTGTGTTGTTTCTCTTGACTGTCCCTTGTGTTGTTTCTCTTGACTGTCCCTTACAGGAGATCAATCGGACTTCATCCGGGACTTTGGCAGAAAACTCATTGCTTAACTCATCAACAAATGATCACGAGTCGAGTCAGTCTGAGACATCATCCCTAACCGAGGCTTCCGCCACATCCGTCTCAACCTCGTCCTTGAATGAATCCGATGACTTTGGCAGTGAAGACTCTGGATTACGGGAAGCTACTTTGCACGGCCTGCGTGTAGGTAAGAAACGCATGGTATTTGATGCAACCTAAGAAGTTATATTTTATTTCTAAATGTCACAATTTTATTGTTGACATTTGCCAATAACTAAAGAGCAGCCTATAATGTTATTGATTTTAGAAACTATTATTTTTTAATTTTACTCACTTCTTATCCAGAATATAGATGACTTGTTGGGAGCCATGTCCATCAAGGAGGACGCGGATGGAGATGAGCCTAAGGTAAGTGGTATTGAACCATATTAGTCATGTTTTTATATAACTGTTTAATTAAATGATTTAACTCCCCTTTTTTCCTTTGTTCATATTAGGCCTGCCCATGTATGCAGGGGACTTCAGGGGAGTAAATAGTAAATAGATATGATCCGTCTTGCTGTGCCCAAGTAGTTCTATCTGTCACCAAGTACTATGATCCGTCTTGCTGTGCCCAAGTAGTTCTATTTGTCACCAAGTACTATGATCCGTCTTGCTGTGCCCAAGTAGTTCTATCTGTCACCAAGTACTATGATCCGTCTTGCTGTGCCCAAGTAGTTCTATCTGTCACCAAGTTCTATGATCCGTCTTGCTGTGCCCAAGTAGTTCTAATTGTCACCAACTTTTGCTCCTCTCTAGCTTATTTCATTGACTATAACACATCAAATTGCTGACTTGTTCTTTTTCAATCTTCGTGATTTCAGGAGGTTAAAAAGCAGTAAAAAAAAAGCCAGTCTCCAAGCCTCAAAAGCCAACTCTCATTGTAAGTATCATCTGTTGTTATATTATCTGTCACAGACACACACTCCTTCTCTTTCTATACAGAGGACTAATCCCCACAACAATTATCCACCATTTCCATCTAGTCTTGCAGTTTCATTAGAGTCAAATTATTTGAAGCTCATTAAAATTTTGTTAAATAATTCTAGACTTGCAATAAATTAAATAATTCTAGACTTGCAATAAATTAAATAATTCTAGACTTGCAATAAATTAAATAATTCTAGACTTGCAATAAATTTGATAATAATAAGTATCTATAAATCATTAAGAAAAAAGACAGCCACTAATATATTTTTTTTCTCAATGTCCGTTTATTTTTCAGATCAATTGTAAGACCTTTATAAATACTTTCATCACTCCGCCAAGTATGTGTAACGAGGGTACAGCAAATACGCGAGCCCGTCCTGTAAGTCCTATTATAATATTTATAATTTGTGTTGTTTTTTTGACTGTCCCTTACAGGAGATCGATTATCGTCATTTTAATTAAAATAAATAATTTTTATAGCCCTTGCATCCCAGTAAGGAACTGGGCTCACATCGCTTTACATGAAGATAATAACACACATAAGTATTAAATATACATTCATATCATAACAACCTCATAAAGTATAGTACATAATACATATGTCAAGTTGTGTCAAGTTCCATAACCACCCTGATTTACCACCTATTGATTTATCTCCCTTTGTCTGTGAAGTCACACTTTGACATGTGTCAGCCTGTTGTAGAAAATGACATCAAAACTGTTATTCTCAAATGGGAACTAACGGCATGTTCTCTAGACCCCCTTCTCTAGACCCCCCCCCACTGTTGGTAGGCATGTTCTCTAGACCCCGCCCACTGTTGGTAGTGTCGGTTTCATGCTTTACTGCCAACAATAATTTATTTCACAAAATGATAGTTTATCATCTTATTCTTATACTTTTCCTTCTAGTTGGGGGATATACTGTCGTCTGTATGTGGTGAAAATATTGCATTTTCGTGTCTATGGACTAGGTGTTTAGTAACTATTGGGGCAATCTAGACACACACAAGGGACGTAATTGATTTCCACAAATGAACAAAAGTATTGAAACAATTATAATAAATAACATTAATTTTTATTTACATCTTTTACAAGAGAAAACTTTGCAGATACCTCTTTATCATAAATAATCAAATCTAAATCCCTGCTAGCATCTATTAACATCCCTGCTAGCATCTATTAACATCCCTGCTAGCATCTATTAACATCCCTGCTAGCATCTATTAACATCCCTGCTAGCATCTATTAACATCCCTGCTAGCATCTATTAACATCCCTGCTAGCATCTATTAACATCCCTGCTAGCATCTATTAACATCCCTATTCCTGGCAAATGTCTCAACTGTAACATGTCTCTCTGTTCGTATAAATATTTAAATTTGAGCTGCTAGTAAGATGTGCTCTATAGGGGCCGTGTAGATCTGTCTAGCGGCACTTGGTGTTCTTGCCGTGACGCGTTGACCTCACCTCTCGCTGGATAGGGCTGGACAACTCCACGTGAATCCAAGTGGGAGAAAATACCGTTCCGCTTCAGCGGGCAGGGAGGCTGCAAACTGGGTGCAGAAACATTTGGTGTTTCGGGAGGGGGGGGGATTGAACTTTCCCGAGAGATGACTGATATCACTTGGATAGCCCCACTTCTGTGTTTAACTCTCAAAAGACGTAACTGTCGTAACATTGACTTGCACGAAAGGTTCGGGAACAGAAGGGACAAGGGACGAGTGCGACATCTCCTGGAGGGTTGACAGCATGGGCCTTTCGGGCTTGCCTCTTCTTTTCTGCGGCGGTGATCCGGTTTGCCTCGCATGACCCGGCACCTTCGTGGATGGAAGAGCGCCAGGTGGATCGGTCCATTGCAGCTCGTTCCCACGTGTCTGGATTGATGGCAAACGCTTTCATTGAGGCTTTTAGTGTGTCTTTGAAGCGTTTCTTTTGCCCACCGTGGGACCGCTGGCCATACTGGAGCTCACCATAGAACATTTTATAGGCTAATATTCGATACCCATAGATGACATTACAACGAAGAAAATTCATTTTAATAATATTATTTTTACTTCTATATGAATGTTACGTTAAATTTATTTTATTAATTTTTTTCTTAACACATAACAAATAGCGATTTTTTTTTACATTGGTTACGCTGGAAAGTGATAACACTAATACGAGTGATACTATATTTTTTTCGTAATAATTGACATTTGATTTTCCAATATATGATAAAAAATTGAATAATTTGTGAAACTTGATTTTTTTAATTGTATATAACTGCTTTTAAAAGCCTATAATTAACATTTATTCATTTAATTTTATTTCTCAGTTATGATGATTTGGACCATGGACCACCCAAGTCAGTACCTTTCTTCAGACCTGAAAGACCGCCTGGAGCCCAGTTTCCTGATTCGACATCGAGAGACGAGAGGAAGAAATATGTTACACCTCTATCGATTTTCAAACCTTTTTTTACTAAAGCACTTTTAGAGACACTCTGCAGATATGACAATGCTGTTGTAATGGGACCAACCAAACCCACTATGTACAACAACTGGATTGAAATAACTAATCAAGAACTTTTAACATTTATGGGTTTACTTATATACATGGGACTTGTGCAGGCTCCAAATGTAAAAAGCTACTGGAGCAAAAAATCTTTGTTCAATGGATTATGGGCAAGACAATTTATGACCAGGACTAGATTCCAGCAAATCATGTGTTTTTGTGAAAGTTTTGAACAGGACTACAGAATTAACCACTGATAAACTAAGTAAGGTACCCTTTTTGTTTGATTTTTATAAGAAGAAAGTGCATGAAACTTTACCAATTTCTTTAATGTGTCGATTGATGAAAGGATGGTGAGAAATAAGGGAAGATACTTATTTCGTCAGTATATTAGAGATAAACCAACTAAGTTGGGTTTGAAATAATGGGTTCTGGCAGATTCCATTTCAGAGTATACTTATTAAGGTTGTTGAGACCGCTCATTTTTGAGGATGGGTTAACCGTTCAAAAATAGACAATTAACAAAAAAAGACCGGTTAATCGTCGCTCCATATTTTCACTATGTCTTGTGAATAGGGCTGTCAGTATTGTTGAAAAAAGCTGCCCGGGTACCTGTGAAAATTTCGAACGGGTACCCGGGTTACCCATTCGAAATGTCGCGCATAATTTCCCCATCATCACCTCTATACAATGCAATCTATAGCCACCATCCATGCACCTCATTTCACAGAGTAGCCAATGGCATGCTTCCAGTAGCATACTATTTCTAATGCACTACTATTAACTAAGGTTGTTTACGGTTAACCGGTCTTCAGATCAGGACCGGTCCCATTTAATCAGGATCGGTTAACCGCAACTTTACTGTTAAGATACAGGGCAGCATACGAGAGTAACGCAAGTGACGGTGACATCAAATCGCTTTCTCCATATTCAGGTATATAAATAATATACACGTCATCACTATTAGTTTAGTTCGCCTACGGCTAAAAAATGGTTTTTAAAAAATTAAATTTACTTAGTTATCGAGGCACTGTATGAGAGCTAACACACAGTGCGCGTTGATGTGAAACAGTCAAGGCCACGACTGTTTCTATTTATATTAATTATAGCCGGTTTCTTATAAAGACAAAGAAAGCTATAAAACCATATGACCACGTGACCTAACGGCATTCTCCGGTCATCTGTTTATAGTAATTTATACTCTGTTTCCAGCATCCAAAAAATTGATCTGCGCGAGCCGCTTAGTGAAGTACCTACGAGAGTCATTTTATAGACGTAGCAAAGATACCGATTAATCGGTCCTCAAATTCGAGTTTGGTCATTTAGTGACAGTTTTCCTGCAAGTCAAAGGCATTTGACGTAAGCTTACCACATTAATATCAAAACTGATATTTTCTTTTTAAAAAATGTAAAACGTGGGGCGGGCGCTAATGAGGTTAAATATATGCAGTTCATTCATTCTCTCGCTTATATATATAGATCTCTCTTTTGCCTTCTAAATTATAAATCTTTAATTTTTATACCAAACACCCGCCCCATGTTTTTAGTCATATTAAAGTACTTGAACTTATAAGTTTTAAATTATTTTCTTCTTTTTGTCCGCTTATAAAAACATGGTTTTTAAAAATCTTTTTTTTAACTTCTATTTATTTGTTGTAAATAAACATGTTTTTGATGTTCATTTACGAATTAATTTATCACTGCTATGTCTTTCTCTGCGGACAACTAATGTTTTACTTACTATAACATACCCACTTGTTAAATTAAGATAATGTAAGAAAATATTAACATTTATGATTTTTAAAAATGTTTGTATGACATTTTTTAAAAATTTGTAATTAATTCAAATGTTAATGAAATGCTATGAAATTATAATAAATTTTTTAAAAATAAAATAATTTTTTTGTTTTAAATCAGAGACAAAACTTTTAAATAAAAATTAAATTTAATCATTTAATACACATTATTTCAATTCTGAATGTATTGATGTATAATATGTCATTATTGTTAGTAGCCTTCATAAATTAAACTTAATTTTGCTAACATGACCTAAACAAGGCCTGAAAAGGGGAGAAAAACCAAGAATATTGGAGAGTTTTAGTCAGTATAACGAAAAAAAAACAACTTGTCCAGAATATAGCTTTCCCCTTAGAATTACTAAAAATGTAAAATACATGATCTTTAAAAAAATGTTATTGAAGCAAAGTGGGCACATGGTATCTGCATAATATTTGCCGAAGCTCTACTTAGCACAAAGTAGGAGTTGTTTTGAAATTGTGACAATAATTTGCTGGGAATCGGTGCTAGGCGATGGCTGCAAAGTGGTGCAAGATGATGGCTGTAAAGTGTCACTAGAGTTGGCGCTTGGTAGTTCACCACTAACCATTTTTGAGAACAAACAATACTGTCAAACCTTGCTATATTAGCAGTTTAGTTTAAATATTTTAATTATTTAGAGAAGTCTCTGAACAAAAAAGTTCCATTAAGGTTTTTATTATTATTAAAAATGAAGTATCTTTAGTAAAAATATAACTCAGGTATTTCCATTAAATTACCGTGTTAAAGTTTAAGTTAAAGCAGTGGCGTCACTAGGGGGGTGCGGGGGGGGGCGGGCCGCCCCGGGTGACACCCATCAGGGGGTGACACCCGAGCCTAAAATTTTACTGTGTACGATTTTATGTCAGAAAAAAAAGATGTCACATTTTTTAATCTAGAAAGAAATTAAGAAATACAATGAAATACGTTAAACGTTAAAACAATTATTAAAAAATATATCAGTTAACTTGCAATAATAAAACAGTCCCGACACACAAACAACATTAAAACAAATTAGGTAAAAAAGAAAAGAAACAGTCGCAGCAGAGAGATCTTTTAAAAAGGCTGGAATCAAAGAGGCAGTGTCTTCTGTTTTAAAAGATATAAAGCCATTTGGGCTTGGACACACCGACAGCATGAATGAATCCCACCTCACGACTCCCTCCACCACAGTGGGGTGGGGGGGGGAATATTTTTCTTGAGGAAAATTATGATTTCTATGTCTTCGAGATAATATTTTGTTATATATATATTTATTAAAAAGGCGTGAAAGCATAGATATGCATGTTTATATACAGGTAGTCCTTCGGTTACGACGGTCACATCCCGACTTATGCTGTTTCGTGGTTACGAACGCGCCCCCATATAGAATAATATTTCGCATTATTCCGTATTTTTAAATATTTTGTAAATGTTTTTTTTTCATGAGGTAACAAATTGTTTTCTCTATTTGAAATAATAAAAAATATTGAAAAATATGTATGATTATTATTTCAACGTACAACTTTCGTTTGCGAATATTTCAAATGGCGAAGTTTTAAATCAAGTCAATAAAGCTGAGTAAGCTTACAAGTTCCTTTTCAATGCTCATTAGAGAGAGCATATTCAATCTTTTTGTCCCATGCAAATTCTCATTATATATTCTTTTCAACTTTGAAAAGAATCGCTCTCAGCTGCAGTTTGATGTCATCATTGAAAGATAGATGCGAAGTGCGATGTGTACATTTGTAAAGGACTGTGTGAAATATAGCTCATTCAAAAGCAGCAAAATTTTAAGCTCAGTGCACGTTTTTTGAGTTTCGCTTTGTGCTACTTCCTTTTCCTTACCCTGAGCCTGGGGTTGGACAATAACTCTTTTAAGAGTTCTGAAAATTGGAGTAATTCTGAAGGTAAGCAGTCTTCGAAATCACTTGAACTTGAATGTTCTTCCATTAACTTGGCTGCTGCCCATCGGGTGGCGAAATTGCTGAGCTCAGTTAGGTTTGTAAGGAATCAAATTAAGAATGCTATCTTTTAACAAAATTAATGAGATACTTCATTTCTAAAATTGTTTCCCAAATTTCAAATAAAATAGCGAATTCCAGTTGTTCAAGTTCCTTTAGAAATCCTTCTTCTTCAAGTCGACGTGGCTGATTTTCATTTGTTGCTAATTCTTACAGTGCTGCGATATTCTCATGGTATGAGTTATTAACAGACCTTACAGCATCATGTCAGGCTGACCATCTTGTGTCAGACAAGGCTTTGTTAGCATGTATCAATTTCATATGTTTTTGAAGTTATGTCAACGATGAGTAGATGCAACAAGTCGGGTATAAAGATTTTGCAGAAGACAAAAAAATCTTACTGCAGCAGGACAACCTGCTGCTCTTTTCCCAACCAAATTAAAGGAATGAGCTGTGCACGGCACATAATGAGCAACAATGCACTTCTGACGAAGAATAGCCTGGTTTCTGTTATACTTCCTACTCATTTGCAGCATTGCCGTATGACTGTCCAAGGCATTTTCAGGGATTCGTACAAAAAAATGGCCTGCATCTTTATTATACACTATAATTCATAATAAGTTTGGGTGCCCTTAAATTATTGGGGGCTTTAGCCCGTTCAGAACCCCGCTTTTAATCCGCCATAGGGGGGGGGTCACGCATCTGTGATGATGTGGTACGAGGAGGGGGTGTTTGAGAAATGTTGACGTCACATCAAAAACGCGAAACCTGGGGGGGGGTGTCAAAGCTTTGTGACGTCATATCGTAAAAAAGGGGTGGGGGTCTAAGTTTTTGTGACAAAGTATGACGCTGGAGGAGGGTGGGGTAAAAATCGGCAACCTCGCGTGACGTCATTTATGGACGGCCCCTTCAGTCGTGAAGGGGTGACACCCATGAGCTACCGCCCCGGGTGACACCAGCCCTAGTGACGCCGCTTAGTTAAAGTAATTTTTTTATGTTCGCTAAAAATATATAAAGCCCTTGCGCCATTTTTTAGAATACTTAAATTTGAATTACATAGTGGCGCAATTTTTCATAATCAACTGCTAATATAACGAGGTTTGACAGCCTTATTTGAGATTTTATCCGATTTTTCACCCCCTCTTCCCCTTGTCACTAAAAGTTTGACCCCCCCCCAATGTTACGTCACAAAGCTTTGCCCCCCCCCCTTAAAAAAAACTTTAACCTATTTGAAAATGAACATTCTTCAAATCACCTTTTTTGTCTTTTAAGTATTTATTTAGTGTACGCCTGCATTTTAATATCATAACAGGGTGAAGCCATGTAAAAACATCATTAAATAAATTGAAAGCAATCAAATATTTAAGTGGGACTTTTATTTAAAGTTGCGCGTTTTGATGTGACGTCACAATTCTTAAATTGCCCTTCTCCCCCTCATCACAAAACGTCACAAATGTGTGACCCCCTCCTAGGTGCGTGACGTCATTTATGGACGGCCTTATATTACCATTTATTGAAATTAGTAGACGTTTCTCTTTCGTCACCGGTGCCTCAGCCGTTAGTTTTACATAACGGGACGACGATTTCACTGCTTATATTCTATTTTATCAGTTTTTAAATCCTTTATATTAACTCGTGGCGTCTGCTTGCTTGTTTTCCGAAAAAAACTTTGGATCGATTTTTAACCCACTTTCCCTTATGCTAGCCAGCGGAAATTTTGCAGGCAGACTCCTGGCGACGATAAAAATGATCTGTCAAAATTTCACATTGATCGCATGTACTGTATTTAAATTAATTAATTTCAGATGATATCTCTGTAGCATGTAAATTGTTGTGCTAGACTTAGACTGTCACGATGCGTATTATATTATATTGAACATACTTTTTATTTTTATAATATATTCCCGATCTATAAATGTTTATGCTAGGCTGCTAGACTGTCGCGTGGTGTGCATTACATTAAACATGTTATATATATATATAAACAATGCATTGAAAAACTACAGAAAGTTCAAAATTCAGCTGCCAGACTAGTTCTTAAGGCAAAAAAACATGACCATGTTACTCCGCTACTTTACTCACTTCATTGGCTACCTATACAAGCTCGAATTGATTACAAACTGGCTGTTCTCTGTCACAACTTCTTTTCTGACTCATCTCCTTCCTATCTTACTGAACTAGACACGAACTAAAACTTTTGGCGAAAGGTCATTCTCTTTTTGTGCAGCCAAACAATGGAATTCTCTACCATTACACATCCGTATTATTCCAACTACCAAGTCCTTCAAGACTGCACTTAAGACGCATCTTTTCAAAATGAATTTACAAAATTAATGAAACAACATTTGTTTTAATGATTAGCGTAGCTTATGTGTAATGTACTGTCCTTTAAGTCAGTGCTTCTCAAAGTGGTGGTTCGTGGACCGGTGCGGGCCCGTGGGACATCCGATGCCGGTCCGCAGAAGTTACTAAAAAATGACATTTTGCTACCACGTCAATACAGGGAAAATAGTTCACCGGTCCATGGTGCAATCAAAACATTCCTGCCGGTCGGCCACACTAAAAAGTTTGAGAAGCACTGCTTTATGTTATTATGGTATGAATGGTTATTTAATTATTATATGTATGTTATGATCTCCATGTAAAGCGCTGTGAGCCCGGTTCCCTACTGGGATACAGCGCTATATAAATTACCAATTATTATTAATATTATATATCAAATTGTTGACTTTTCTTTTTTAAATCTCTCCAGGTTGATAGTGATACGCCCCTTACGATGGGTATGCTTCGTCAACTGGTTCAGCAGCCAATGGTAAGTCAAATTAATGTCATCAAGCTCTTGGTTTTTTTTGGTTGTTTTTTAATTCAATTTCAAGGGATGCATAAAAGAGAGTTGTTACACAGAACACTAAGTGTTGAAGTCTTGTTTCTTGACTTGCAAGTTCTATTACAAATGACCGGTCACAAGGGAGATGCAGGCAAACTGAACCCTTAGCCTTAGCAGCCGGTGTTTCATAATTGAATACATGTCAAATGGTAGAGTAATTTTTTTTTCAATCTCCATTTTTTTCAGGTCAGGCTCCCACGAGTAGTCGAGCCTCCTCTCCCAGTCGTAAGACCACCTCTCCCAGTCGTAAGACCGCCTCTCCCAGTCGTAAGACCGCCTCTCCCAGTCGTAAGACCACTGTTGATAAGTCATCCTCTCCCAGTCGTAAGACCACCTCTCCCAGTCGTAAGACCACCTCTCCCAGTCGTAAGGCCACCTCTCCCAGTCGTAAGACCACTGTTGGTAAGTCATCCTCTCCCAGTCGTAAGACCACCTCTCCCAGTCGTAAGACCACCTCTCCCAGTCGTAAGACCACCTCTCCCAGTCGTAAGACCACCTCTCCCAGTCGTAAGACCACCTCTCCCAGTCGTAAGACCACCTCTCCCAGTCGTAAGACCACCTCTCCCAGTCGTAAGACCACCTCTCCCAGTCGTAAGACCACCTCTCCCAGTCGTAAGACCACCTCTCCCAGTCGTAAGACCACCTCTCCCAGTCGTAAGACCACCTCTCCCAGTCGTAAGACCACCTCTCCCAGTCGTAAGACCACCTCTCCCAGTCGTAAGACCACCTCTCCCAGTCGTAAGACCACCTCTCCCAGTCGTAAGACCACCTCTCCCAGTCGTAAGACCACCTCTCCCAGTCGTAAGACCACCTCTCCCAGTCGTAAGACCACCTCTCCCAGTCGTAAGACCACCTCTCCCAGTCGTAAGACCACCTCTCCCAGTCGTAAGACCACCTCTCCCAGTCGTAAGACCACCTCTCCCAGTCGTAAGACCACCTCTCCCAGTCGTAAGACCACCTCTCCCAGTCGTAAGACCACCTCTCCCAGTCGTAAGACCACCTCTCCCAGTCGTAAGACCACCTCTCCCAGTCGTAAGACCACCTCTCCCAGTCGTAAGACCACCTCTCCCAGTCGTAAGACCACCTCTCCCAGTCGTAAGACCACCTCTCCCAGTCGTAAGACCACCTCTCCCAGTCGTAAGACCACCTCTCCCAGTCGTAAGACCACCTCTCCCAGTCGTAAGACCACCTCTCCCAGTCGTAAGACCACCTCTCCCAGTCGTAAGACCACCTCTCCCAGTCGTAAGACCACCTCTCCCAGTCGTAAGACCACCTCTCCCAGTCGTAAGACCACCTCTCCCAGTCGTAAGACCACCTCTCCCAGTCGTAAGACCACCTCTCCCAGTCGTAAGACCACCTCTCCCAGTCGTAAGACCACCTCTCCCAGTCGTAAGACCACCTCTCCCAGTCGTAAGACCACCTCTCCCAGTCGTAAGACCACCTCTCCCAGTCGTAAGACCACCTCTCCCAGTCGTAAGACCACCTCTCCCAGTCGTAAGACCACCTCTCCCAGTCGTAAGACCACCTCTCCCAGTCGTAAGACCACCTCTCCCAGTCGTAAGACCACCTCTCCCAGTCGTAAGACCACCTCTCCCAGTCGTAAGACCACCTCTCCCAGTCGTAAGACCACCTCTCCCAGTCGTAAGACCACCTCTCCCAGTCGTAAGACCACCTCTCCCAGTCGTAAGACCACCTCTCCCAGTCGTAAGACCACCTCTCCCAGTCGTAAGACCACCTCTCCCAGTCGTAAGACCACCTCTCCCAGTCGTAAGACCACCTCTCCCAGTCGTAAGACCACCTCTCCCAGTCGTAAGACCACCTCTCCCAGTCGTAAGACCACCTCTCCCAGTCGTAAGACCACCTCTCCCAGTCGTAAGACCACCTCTCCCAGTCGTAAGACCACCTCTCCCAGTCGTAAGACCACCTCTCCCAGTCGTAAGACCACCTCTCCCAGTCGTAAGACCACCTCTCCCAGTCGTAAGACCACCTCTCCCAGTCGTAAGACCACCTCTCCCAGTCGTAAGACCACCTCTCCCAGTCGTAAGACCACCTCTCCCAGTCGTAAGACCACCTCTCCCAGTCGTAAGACCACCTCTCCCAGTCGTAAGACCACCTCTCCCAGTCGTAAGACCACCTCTCCCAGTCGTAAGACCACCTCTCCCAGTCGTAAGACCACCTCTCCCAGTCGTAAGACCACCTCTCCCAGTCGTAAGACCACCTCTCCCAGTCGTAAGACCACCTCTCCCAGTCGTAAGACCACCTCTCCCAGTCGTAAGACCACCTCTCCCAGTCGTAAGACCACCTCTCCCAGTCGTAAGACCACCTCTCCCAGTCGTAAGACCACCTCTCCCAGTCGTAAGACCACCTCTCCCAGTCGTAAGACCACCTCTCCCAGTCGTAAGACCACCTCTCCCAGTCGTAAGACCACCTCTCCCAGTCGTAAGACCACCTCTCCCAGTCGTAAGACCACCTCTCCCAGTCGTAAGACCACCTCTCCCAGTCGTAAGACCACCTCTCCCAGTCGTAAGACCACCTCTCCCAGTCGTAAGACCACCTCTCCCAGTCGTAAGACCACCTCTCCCAGTCGTAAGACCACCTCTCCCAGTCGTAAGACCACCTCTCCCAGTCGTAAGACCACCTCTCCCAGTCGTAAGACCACCTCTCCCAGTCGTAAGACCACCTCTCCCAGTCGTAAGACCACCTCTCCCAGTCGTAAGACCACCTCTCCCAGTCGTAAGACCACCTCTCCCAGTCGTAAGACCACCTCTCCCAGTCGTAAGACCACCTCTCCCAGTCGTAAGACCACCTCTCCCAGTCGTAAGACCACCTCTCCCAGTCGTAAGACCACCTCTCCCAGTCGTAAGACCACCTCTCCCAGTCGTAAGACCACCTCTCCCAGTCGTAAGACCACCTCTCCCAGTCGTAAGACCACCTCTCCCAGTCGTAAGACCACCTCTCCCAGTCGTAAGACCACCTCTCCCAGTCGTAAGACCACCTCTCCCAGTCGTAAGACCACCTCTCCCAGTCGTAAGACCACCTCTCCCAGTCGTAAGACCACCTCTCCCAGTCGTAAGACCACCTCTCCCAGTCGTAAGACCACCTCTCCCAGTCGTAAGACCACCTCTCCCAGTCGTAAGACCACCTCTCCCAGTCGTAAGACCACCTCTCCCAGTCGTAAGACCACCTCTCCCAGTCGTAAGACCACCTCTCCCAGTCGTAAGACCACCTCTCCCAGTCGTAAGACCACCTCTCCCAGTCGTAAGACCACCTCTCCCAGTCGTAAGACCACCTCTCCCAGTCGTAAGACCACCTCTCCCAGTCGTAAGACCACCTCTCCCAGTCGTAAGACCACCTCTCCCAGTCGTAAGACCACCTCTCCCAGTCGTAAGCCACCTCCCCAGTACCACCTCTCCCAGTCGTAAGACCACCTCTCCCAGTCGTAAGACCACCTCTCCCAGTCGTAAGACCACCTCTCCCAGTCGTAAGACCACCTCTCCCAGTCGTAAGACCACCTCTCCCAGTCGTAAGACCACCTCTCCCAGTCGTAAGCCACCTCTCCCAGTCGTAAGACCACCTCTCCCAGTCGTAAGACCACCTCTACCAGTCGTAAGACCACCTCTCCCAGTCGTAAGACCACCTCTCCCAGTCGTAAGACCACCTCTCCCAGTCGTAAGACCACCTCTCCCAGTCGTAAGACCACCTCTCCCAGTCGTAAGACCACCTCTCCCAGTCGTAAGACCACCTCTCCCAGTCGTAAGACCACCTCTCCCAGTCGTAAGGCCACCTCTCCCAGTCGTAAGACCACCTCTCCCAGTCGTAAGACCACCTCTCCCAGTCGTAAGACCACCTCTCCCAGTCGTAAGACCACCTCTCCCAGTCGTAAGACCACCTCTCCCAGTCGTAAGACCACCTCTCCCAGTCGTAAGACCACCTCTCCCAGTCGTAAGACCACCTCTCCCAGTCGTAAGACCACCTCTCCCAGTCGTAAGACCACCTCTCCCAGTCGTAAGGCCACCTCTCCCAGTCGTAAGACCACCTCTCCCAGTCGTAAGACCACCTCTCCCAGTCGTAAGACCACCTCTCCCAGTCGTAAGACCACCTCTCCCAGTCGTAAGACCACCTCTCCCAGTCGTAAGACCACCTCTCCCAGTCGTAAGACCACCTCTCCCAGTCGTAAGACCACTGTTGGTAAGTCATCAAGTCATTTTTAGTGTGTGTTGTTGTTTTTCTTTATTGTCCCTAGCTGGCAATATTTCTTACATTCTGATCATTTCATCAATTGATAAGAAATAAGTTTAATTGTTTATTTTTTACATTTAATTGCTACATTCTCCTCCCTCTCAATTGTTTCTTTAGCCACCCATTTGTGGCGCGATTACTTTGGAGGGGCTTCCTTGCCGTTGCAGACTTTGGAATCCTCCATGTTTCCAACACAGGTAAGCTTGTTTAACTTTTTAATAATTACATGAATAATAATAACCCCTTTTCAGACCATGACAGTCTAAGGGGCCACCACTAACGAGCAAGGGATTGTGTGACGAGCACAATGCCCCAGGGGTCTTGCCAGCTCGAACCGTGACTATCTTTTGCCTCTTTTGCTATTGTTATAATTAAATTTTAATTTAAAATTAATGCAATAATTAACACATTTTTTTATTTTTATTAATTGATTATATACCTTTAAATTAAATGTCTTTTTTTTTATCTTCCTTAAATTCCTATTTTTTCAATCTTGAAATATTTACTAGCACAATTCTTACTGTAAGAAATTGTTCTGTTTGTAACGCTTGCTATTGTTTGCCTCTTAGGAAAGAACAGGATAAGAAGAATAAACATCAGGAGAAGTAACCACTTATTGGAATTTGTTAATTGCCAGCCCGTCCAAAGTAGCTCTCTTTACTACTTCACTACTGCTGTCAATGGATTCGTCTAAGGACCAGGTTGAGACGGGCGTGGCGGAAGGCTCGGTTAGGGATGAAGTCTCAGACTGATCATGATCATATTAATTACTGAGTGAATGTTTAGTTGTCTGGGAGCATTTAATTAAGTGTAAATGATGTATTAATTACTGAGTGAATGTTAAGTTGACTGGGAGATTCAATGTAAGTGTAAAGGATGTATTAATTTTCTTAGTGTATTGGGATTAAAATAAATATTGAACATATTGATTAAAAAATGTTATGATTTGTATTTTTAAAAAATGTTAGAAACAAGGATACAAATGTGCTAGTTCCTCAATAACTAAATCAATATTTCTCTGGCTCTTGTCTATTACGATCCAACTTAATTCAGTTCAAAAGTGACATCGCTTACTTGACCAACTTGTTTTAAAAAAAATTAATTAAACGAATATTTCACTTCAAGGTTATGAACTGAATTTACCAAGTACAAACTCTGTTATTTCTGCATTTGAGGAAAAACTTCTTCTGTACAAAGGAAATTTGGACTAGGGGAAGTATACAACTCGTTCTTGCTGATATACAAGACGTATACAACTCGTTCTTGCTGATATACAAGACGTATACAACTTGTACTCAATGATCTACAAGACGTATACAACTTGTACTCAATGATCTACAAGACGTATACAACTTGTACTCAATGATCTACAAGACGTATACAACTTGTACTCAATGATCTACAAGACGTATACAACTTGTACTCAATGATCTACAAGACGTATACAACTTGTACTCAATGATCTACAAGACGTATACAACTTGTACTCAATGATCTACAAGACGTATACAACTTGTACTCAATGATCTACAAGACGTATACAACTTGTACTCAATGATCTACAAGACGTATACAACTTGTACTCAATGATCTACAAGACGTATACAACTTGTACTCAATGATCTACAAGACGTATACAACTTGTACTCAATGATCTACAAGACGTATACAACTTGTACTCAATGATCTACAAGACGTATACAACTTGTACTCAATGATCTACAAGACGTATACAACTTGTACTCAATGATCTACAAGAAGTATACAACTTGTACTCAATGATCTACAAGACGTATACAACTTGTACTCAATGATCTACAAGAAGTATACAACTTGTACTCAATGATCTACAAGACGTATACAACTTGTACTCAATGATCTACAAGAAGTATACAACTTGTACTCAATGATCTACAAGACGTATACAACTTGTACTCAATGATCTACAAGACGTATACAACTTGTACTCAATGATCTACAAGACGTATACAACTTGTACTCAATGATCTACAAGACGTATACAACTTGTACTCAATGATCTACAAGACGTATACAACTTGTACTCAATGATCTACAAGACGTATACAACTTGTACTCAATGATCTACAAGACGTATACAACTTGTACTCAATGATCTACAAGACGTATACAACTTGTACTCAATGATCTACAAGACGTATACAACTTGTACTCAATGATCTACAAGACGTATACAACTTGTACTCAATGATCTACAAGACGTATACAACTTGTACTCAATGATCTACAAGACGTATACAACTTGTACTCAATGATCTACAAGACGTATACACCCAACAATGGGAGATGTTAGAATGGCATTTTATTAAATCTTCATTTCTTTAATTTAGAACATAATAGCAATATAAGCTGAAGTAATTTAAACACGCCTGAGATGGCTAGGACATGTTAAAAGAATGAGCCCTGGCCGAATCCCCAAGGATCTGCTATATGGAGAACTGGCATTGGGAAAGAGGAAGACAGGTCGCCCATGTCTGCGATTTAAAGATGTCTGCCAAAGGGACATGAAATCAGCCAGAATACGCACAAGCGACTGGGAGTGTAAGGCAGAAGACCGATCTACGTGGCGCACAGTTGTCAAAGAGGGCGTCATAGTCATAGTAGCCGAGGAGCGTAGGATGGAGGAGGCTACAGAAAGAAGAGCTAGGAGAAAGGCCAAAACATTTCGTAGCACAGAACTCATCAGTGATGCACCATCGTCTCGCGAGACGGAAGGATGCCGATTATACGATTATAATTTAAACACTTTTAAAACTACACAGCAAAGCAAATGTTAATTGAATGATTACGTTTAGTACGTTATGGTCACAGTTTATGAGGAAACAAAATACATATACAAAATATTTGGGTAATTTAAATGAAAAATAAATTGAACTTAGAAAAAATAAAAACATGCATATGGTGATTTAAAATATACTTAAGGGGCACAGAATTAGCAAAAATGTTACAAGGAGAACACAGGGATAAGGAATAGATCAAATTCTATAGAATTAATACCACACTTATAAAAGTTAAAAGAAGTCACAGACATGTAATTGTAATTATGGTTACTTTGTCATAAAATTTCCAAAATGACATTAGGTAGTCTTTATAAATTATAAATGACCATAAAAATACTGCTTTTGCCATAAAATATTGATAGCAAAACTGATTATAAATTGAAATCTATTGAAAAGAATATACAATCTTTACATTGATTCTCCTAATACCAAATTGGCATTAAAGCCTGAATGGAAATAAATGATAAGATATACACAACAAAATTTAAACTGGTGATATTTTATTCCATAAGGAGAAATATCTACGCAAGATATGGTATTTGAATTCAATTCATTAGCTAATTTTATTTGAAAAATTGTCAAAAGTGTCTGACTCGAAATTCAAAATTTTATAAAGGCTACTGAATTTTTTATATTTGTGCAACAAGCTTTAGAAAAACAGCTGTGTGCTTAATATTTAAACAAAAATTATCTCAAATATTTAGCAATATATTTTTATGTTATTATTATGGTTGTTTATTGAAATTTTATCAATAAATTTTTTATTAAAATAAACAAAAAATTGGAAAAAAAACCAACAAAAAACAAACAACCACAAACTGGAAATAAGTCATCGATAATTAAACTGATACAAATATGGTGGCAATAAGAATTATATTATTTTTAGCAATACTTGTTAACACATTTTGAACCTATCTAAACAGACTCCCTTTGACAACATACTCTATATGATACGCCTATATTTCCCTTTGACAACCAACAAACTTCTGTATGAAGCAGCAAACGATTAAATTCTTCATTGTTTTTAATACAAAGTTGTTACAATAATCTGTCATTCAATAATTTGCTTCTGGTTGTGTTGATTACTTTAATTACATATTGTAATGGATTATGTAGGCGTGCACTTAAATTTTTGGCAACTAGATGTTGATAGATGATATAGTCATCTTTGAATGCATTTAGCACCTCATTTTTAAATATGTAAAGAACGCCCATATAGAGCCATACCACCGCTGGAGCATCATCTGTAGCTATTGATAAAATATTACTTAGGACCTAGAGGTATTCCTCTTTCTTTAAAAAAAATATCCAATGCATGAAACATTGATTTTTCTTTGGAACCAGATTGCAAATATTTAATAAATAATAACGCTTGGCAAATTAGTTCTTTCTTTTTGAACCACACACATGATAAAAGTAAAGCTTCATTTCCTGGCAAATTTGACTCATCAAGTTGATTAGAAAACAGATATTTTAAAATAGTAATACAATGAATCTTGAACACCTTGAGCCTTTTCATCAATTCTTATTTACACTGTATTATTGATAAATGATATTTTCTTGATAATATCAGATGCTTGCTTATGTATCAGTTCGTATTACACTAATTCACTTATAGCCGCAATAATTTGTTCTTCATGATTAGTGTGAGATTTACCCGATTTGGCAATCAATAACGAAATATTGTAAGAAGCTAGCAAGCCATTGCCATCTTGTGTGATTGCTGTTGAAAAGAGTTTTGTCAATATCAGTTGTTTGATAAATTTGTATTTTAGTGTTTGAAAATTAGATTAATCCTTTTTTTTTATCCCCATTGATTTTATTTCAAATGTTCTTGCAGTCTGGAAGTGTGCAATAGCACTTATTTAAAAAAAAACAACTACATTTAAATGCAAGTGAGGAAGTATGTGGTAACCAAAACAGCTTCCAAACGTTTTTTAAAGAAAAATTAAACATTATGACCGTAATACATAAATCATTTTTGTCTAAATCTTCTCTTCATTTTTTATGTTTTCACCGCCCACCAACAGTTATTCACCTCCCCCCAAATTGACCAATGGCCTTCACCCCCCCCCCAAATCGCCACAGCGCCCACTTTGGGAATCATGGTTGTAGATCGAGTATAAGTTGTAGTTGTATACTTCTTGTATTGTAGATCATGTCATGGTGTTAGACTAGGAAGTGACGTCCCGTGTCATGGTGTTAGACTAGGAAGTGACGTCACGTGTCATGGTGTTAAACTAGGCAGTGACGTCACGTGTCATGGTGTTAGACTAGGCAGTGACGTCACGTGTCATGGTGTTAGACTAGGCAGTGACGTCACGTGTCATGGTGTTAGACTAGGCAGTGACGTCACGTGTCATGGTGTTAGACTAGGCAGTGACGTCACGTTTCATAGTGTTGGAATAGGCAATGACGTCACATCTCATAGTGTTAAACAGGCAGTGACGTCACACGTCAGTGTTAGACAGTCAGTGACGTCACGTATCATAGTGTTAGACAGGCAGTGACCTTTCATAGTGATATGACGTTGGGCCGCCAGCTCAAGGGATGAAACTCGGTGATGAAAGGGACAGCACCGTGGAACGATGCGGTGAAAAATCAATTGTTACAGTTATTACTGGGTCAAGAGCAGGGGTCTCAAACTCATTTTGCCTGGGGGCCACATGAGTCAGAGTCTGGGTGATGCTGGGCCGCATCAAGTTCATAAAAAAAAAGTAAAACTGTTCAGTCTCCCCCATCTGTATTCATTATTATGTATTAATTTATTATTATTTATTAAACAGGGTTCCCACGCAGTCGGGAAAAAGTCGGGAATTTTAAAATTAATTTTCCCGGTCTTGAAAGTCGGGAAATAGTCGGGAAATCTTTGAATCAGTCGGGAAAATTTTTTTAAAAAAAATAAAATATATTTTTTAAAAAAAACAACCAAAGTAAGAGGCTTCTATTATAGCTCTGTCATGTTTGATTACTTGTAAGTTACTAGTTTTAATTGTCTGGGCATGCGTTAAAATTCTTGTTTTTTCCGCCTCTGGAGGCATACGTCATACATCGTTCTACCACATTTTATCCTCAACCTGCCTAATGGCAATGGAGTATGCTCGACTATTTTGGAATTTGTTCTTCTGATTTACAAATCAAGATTTTAGTTAATTTAAAATCTTCTGCAGCCTTTGTGGTAAGTATTTATTTTAATATGTCAAATAACTAATGTTTACAAATTACATACGACTTTGACTATTTTAAATTAAGACTCATGACAAAACGAATTGTCCTCTTAATAAACATATACAATTAAACTTATGACCTCCCTTTGAACCTTCAACTTTAGCTCATGACTAATTAATTTAACCCTGACCAATGGTTAAATAGTTTTTGCACACGGCCACATCTAATGAATGAAGCTATTGAAGACATTGTAGTAGTAGTAGTAGTAGTAGTAGTAGGAGGAGTAAAAAAATTGTGTGAATAGTAATGGTTGCCAAGGACAACTTACTTATCTGCACACGGTACATTATGAAAATTTATAATAAAATAATAATAACTCTGCATGGTTGAGCCGTCTAAATGAAGTATATTATTGAACTAATGCCATATTAGATCATCTTTAAAGTTCAATTATCAAATATTTTATTGTAAAGGGGAAAAAAATTGAATTTTTTATAAGCATCGGGCATCGGGGACTTACGTCATTAAAAAGGGGGCGGTGTCACTTCATAACCATGAATGAATTGAAGTCAATGGTCAGTACTTAGGAAA
Source organism: Ampullaceana balthica (assembly GCA_944989445.1). Lineage (NCBI taxonomy): Eukaryota > Metazoa > Mollusca > Gastropoda > Lymnaeidae > Ampullaceana > Ampullaceana balthica. The sequence goes on along the minus strand of CALYLW010000487.1, from coordinate 635,154 downwards.
ATTATAAATAAAAAAAATGTCCGACATGTCCTAGCTCAATAAAATTTGGTACCCATGATGATGATGAAGCTCACCAAGATATATTATGAAAGACATAGACTTTGAATTTCTGCAACAGTTTTTGAGGTGTAGATGGCCTATATTAGTATTAGCCTGTATTTATTTTATTTAAATACATTATTATTCATTATAGTAATATAGCGCTTTATACTCTATAAACTCTATTAAATTATTATTAATCAATAAAAATACCTGTAAATATTTTTTTTACTTTAACGACGATGACGATTTTTTAAAGGAATTAAAGAATTTATATTCTTTAATTAAATACTGTTAAATACATTTGCATTTCTTTAATAATAATAAAAAAGAATTATAATTTGTTTAAAGTTATTTAAATTTAATTAATCGGTAACTAAACGCCAAACGAGGAGCCCATCCTTGGCCTGCGTACGCGCTTGTAGTAAAAAACAAGTTATAAATTCCTTTGCAGCAATTAATAATATTTTGAGAACTCAATAAGTATAAGTATACGCCTATTAATAGTAATTGTTCTAATCAACTGCTAAATTATTAAATATAAAAATAATTGCAACCTGACATTGATAATAGCTAAAGACGCCCATAGTGTCAATTACAATTTTTTAATTGGTCATTAGTAGTATTATTTATTATTTAGGTGGACAAATATTTACAATTTTTTCTAAATTTAAATTTTCAGAAATCTTCAACTTTGCCTAACTGAAATAACTGCAATGAGAAAGTCAGCACTTGTCCCACATGAAAGGAAAGAAATATGCTGATAATGATAAAATTAAAGAGACTAAGTCAGCAAAAAATAAATATTGTTTTATGAAACTTCAAGAGGAAGATGTTGCTGCAAAGAATACATCAGATTCCTTTGTCCAGGAGAAACTAATTGATACAGCAACATGTTCAAACATACAGCCAATAATAATCAATTTTGTTTCCACAAATGATATATTGAATGCAGATCTTTTATGGGCACTAGGTGCATTTGTTCCAATTATTCATTTAATTATCAATCCGATGTGGTGCAAATTTTTCAAAAGATATTTCCAACATGTATATTGGCCAAAACAATAAGCCTTGGAGAAACAAAGATGACTTATATGACATGTTTTTGGCTTGCCCTATATTTTTCATCTCTGTTGGAAAAATTAACTAAGGATCCGCTCTATGTATTGATGTTTGATGAAACATTGAATAAAGACCTAAAAAAACCCATAACATATCATTACATTGAATTTGTTATTAAATGAGTAATTTCTGTTTTTTTTTAAATGCAGCGATGTCACGATTTTTAGTCTTGAATTTTTCTATTATGGTCTTGAAATAGTCTTTAAATAGTCTTGAATTTTGTTGCTGAAAAAAAGTGGGAACCCTGATTAAAGGTTCAAACATTGGCTTAACTGGCAGCACTCTTGCTGCCTTTGCTATACCTACTGCTCCTTGCTGGAAGAGACCTGGCTGCGTTTCCCCTTACACAGCTGAAGCACATTTGGCTTGAGGGAGGAAGCAGTCGAGACCCTCAGTATAGCTTGAAGTTGATCATCAGTGAGTTTCGACCTGTACTTGTATTTATTAAAGTTCATGGTGGAGAACAGCTTTTCACACAGATATATGCTCCCAAAAAAAGCACATAGTCCGGCTGAACATTCTGGATAGTTCAGGGAAGGTTGGGGACAATTCTTTCAAAAATTGTCCAAGCTTGTCTGCTTTTCCATTCAACTCCCTGAACTTAGCTTTCAGATGAGAGTTGCACTGCAAGTCGATGAGTTCCATCTGCAACACAGGAGGGGCATCTTGGACATCGAAAGAGCAAACATTTTAAAAGTGGCTTTGTGATTCTTAAAGTCTGCAAATCGGTGATCAAATTCTTCCTGTAGTTTTTCCGTGGCATCATTATATCGAATGGCATGTCCACATCCACGAGTGCCTTGCATGCTGGGAAATGGCAGAGGTTTTTCTGAGAGAGCTCATAAAATAAGTTTTGTGGAAAATGCTCTCACATTTTCATAGGCAGCACTGACAAGCTGCTCCTGTCCTTGTAACTTCTTGTTCAGTACATTCAGCTCATGTGTGATGTCAACAAGAAAAGCTAAGTCCATGAGCCATTTGGGATCACTTAGAACAGGAACAGCCATCCCATCGTTCTCCATGAAAGCTTTCATTTCTGTTCTCAACTAAAAAAAACTCTTCAATCAGGTTCCCCCGCTGAGCCAACGCACCTCAGTAAAGTAGAGCACATCCTTATATGCAGACTCTATTTCCTCCAAAAAAGCCCGAAACTGCCTGTGCTTTAAACTCCTGGATCTAATATAACGGTTGATGCATTTCACAATGACAGACATCACATTGTCAAACTTGAGACATTTGCTGCACAGGACATGCTGATGGATAATACAATGAGACATTTGCTGCACAGGGCATGCTGATGGATAATACAATGAGACATTTGCTGCACAGGGCATGCTGATGGATAATACAATGAGACATTTGCTGCACAGGACATGCTGATGGATAATACAATGAGACATTTGCTGCACAGGGCATGCTGATGGATAATACAATGAGACGTTTGCTGCACAGGGCATGCTGATGGATAATACAATGAGACATTTGCTGCACAGGACATGCTGATGGATAATACAATGAGACATTTGCTGCACAGGGCATGCTGATGGATAATACAATGAAACATTTGCTGCACAGGGCATGCTGATGGATAATACAATGAGACATTTGCTGCACAGGGCATGCTGATGGATAATACAATGAGACATTTGCTGCACAGGGCATGTTGATGGATAATACAGTGCAGAGCGATAGCCTCCTCCACACCCTCCTCTTCTAGTTTTTTTTTGAACAAGTGCAACCATTCCATTTTTCCTCCCTGTCATTGAAGGGGCTCCGTCTGTTGTTATTCCAGCAAACTTCTGCCATTGTAAACCGGCATCCACAATGGCATTACACAGCTGCCGGAATATGTCCTGGCGGTGGTGTGACCATGCATTGGCATCACTGTGAGCAACTCCTCTATCACTTCAAAATTGTCATCAATACCACGGATACAGATTGCCAGTTGTGCAGTGTCAGTGATGTCTGTGCTCTCATCAAGAGCGACTGAGTACGCACTGAAATGTTTGGCCTTCTCTTGCAGTTGATTGTATATGTTTCTTGACAGCTCAATAGTGCGCTCTGCCACTGTGTTGGCTGAAAGACTGATGTTGCTAAACTGACCCTTCTTTTCTGGACAGACAATACTTGCAGCCTATAACATACACTTTTTGATAAATTCGCCATCTGTGAATGGCTTCCCCGCCTTAACAATCATCTCACTCACTACATTGCTGGCTTTGACAGCTGAATCACTATCTTTGCAATTTGCATGCTTTCTTGAAAAAATGTTGCTGCGTGGTTAGACATGCTTTAAGACTGCTGATCCGGCCCTCTCTATCTTTTCCCTTGTATTTTGAATATTCCTCAGCGTGCCTAGTTGTGTAATGACGTCTTATGTTGTATTCTTTGTGCACTTCAACTTTCTCTGTGCAAATAGGACACATCGGGGTACCTATGTGATCAATTAAAAAATATTCAGTTTCCCACTTTTCCTGAAATATTCTATGCTCGTCTTCAATCTTTTGCTACATGGTAGGCTTTGAGGAAATTATGACTTAGGCTGGGTGAAAAGAAAACAATATTGGCACCAGTATTTTTTATTTCTACTTTAGCTATAAAAAAAATTATTTAAAAAAAAATTATATTTTATTTTTAGTAAATTGACACTCCATTTTTGCTAAAGATATCAAATTTGACAGTCTATTTTGGGAAAAATCTAAACCAACATTTTATTAATTATTTTTAGGTCTTAAATTCCACCTGGGGCCCGGTCCAGCCACCTTTATTATTATTTTATAATATAATAAGTTTGGGGCCCTTAAATCATTGGGGGCCCCTGGCTTTAGCCCAGTCAGTACCTCCCTTAATACGCCACTGAGTACATACATGAAATAATGCGTTCAAAGGCATAAAGCGATTGGTCAGTATTTATGTTGATAGCAATTAAGAAACATTGATAAATTTCGATTGCTTAATTTAGGTTAATAGGAACATTGACAACTTTTGATATATATAATCAGTTAGGGTTCATTGTAACCCGTGAGGATAGAAGTAATAAAGTGATTAAATTTCAAGGAACCAGTGATCCCATATACATTCTTTTCACAATATACTAGCCAATCTCAAATCCTAATCCTTTGTGTAATATAAGACGCATTAGTTGTCTGTCTGTTCCCTTATAACTCAAGATCCAGACAACCACATAACGTGAAATTTGGTACACGTACATAAAATTATACCGGAAAGGTTATTAAACAGGTTTCGTTCCACATTCCACATATATAAGATACTGGGGGCTGGGGGCCCAAAATGTAGTTTTTCCTTATATGAGCTATATAAAATAAAAATTATTGAAAATTAAGACGTAAAATAATGACGCAAAATAATAAACATTTTGGTGTCGAGATTTACAAGAAGGCGACTATCGCCATGAAATAATTGGTTTTGTTATTGTTGCTTTTTTGTTGTTGCTTTGTTGTTGTAGTCATTGTTGTTGTAGTTGTTGTTTTGTTGTTGTTGTTTTTGCTGTTGTTGTTGTTGTCCACATCCCTTGCCCTGCGACGACAATGTCATTCATGTTGTTGTTGCTTTGTTGTTGCTGTTGTTGTTGTAGTTGTTGTTTTGTTGTTGTTGCTTTGTTGTTGTTGTTGTTGTTGTTGTTGTAGTTGTTGTTTTGTTGTTTTTGTTGTTGTTTTGTTTTTGTTGTTTTGTTGCTGTTGTTGTTTTTGTTGTTGCTGTTAAACCCTGGAAAAGCCGGGTACTTGCCTCTAGTATAAATATAACTCCAACTAGTACAGCAACAATCTTAACAAATTAATACAAAATTATTACATAAAATAAAGGTCAACCAGTAACCCCGCTTGCCTTTTGATAATTGATTATCCTTCCAGTTGCCGGGGGGGGGAGGGGGTCCAGACATTGTGACGATATGTGACGAGGGGGGAGGGGGATGTTCGAGAAATGTGACGTCACACCAAAACTTGCGACTTTAAAAAGAAATTTCAACTTAAATATTTGATTTCTTACAATTTATTTTATGATGTTTTACATGGCTTCACTTCACGCGTATTCAGTGGCGTAGCTAGAACTTTTGCCGCCCGGGGCGGTCTCCAATTTGTCGCCCATTTTAGGGGCCATCCATAAATGACGTCACGCACCTGGGTGGGGGGGAGTCACACATTTGTGACGATGTGTGACGAGGGGGGGGGATGTTTAAGACATGTGACGTCACGTCAAAACGCGAAGCTTTGAATAAAATTTCCACTTAAATATTTGATTACCGACACTTTATTTAATGACGTTTATGTAAAACGCTTGTTACGATATTAGAATGCAGCGTTACACTAAAAACCTACTTAAATGACCAAAATTTTATTTTAAACATGCTCATTTTCAAACAGAAAATATGACTTTTAGGGGGGGGGGAGTTAAAGCTTTGTGACGTCTTATTGAAGAGGGGGGAGGGGTGAAAAATCAGCCAAAATCGCGTGACGTTATTTATGGACGGCCAGTTAGTCGATTATAATATTATGGTTTTTATAAATTAATAAATATGAATAAATTGTCATTGAAACGAAATAAAGGTGGGGAACATGTTTACCATTGCATGCCATATTTATGTAAGCAGTCATAAAAGAGGCCGCAAAAGATTATACCTATAAATACAAATTTATCAAATACAAGATGCTTTTTAAGGCCACAAGAAAGTTACTGAGGTAGCAGGTCCCCCCGCCCCCCCCCCTTCCGTCTGCCATGAGACAAAACGCGGTGGTCGAGTGGCAGCGCACTGGACTGTCGTACCGATGGTCACGGGTTCAAATCCGTGTGAAGGCAAGGGTTTGTTCCCGGGGCCTAGGGCATCCCTGAGTCACCCCGCTCCGAATGGGTACCTAACACTACATGTAGTTAGGCGGCTGGGTAATGCGTGGAACCCACAAAGCCGTGGCCTGTGAACGCTGCATCACTTGCCAACAGATCATCTGTCATGGTCTGTGGACGCAACTATCTTCTGCATAGAAAGAGCGTCTGTATAGATAAGATAAGATAAGATAAAACATATTCCAAATTTACACCCCAAAAAAAACCCTTAACCAATCACTATTCTTTTATGTTGTATTTATAATTAAATGATATTTTTTTTATAAACAAAGAAATTGTTTACATTAGAATGTAAACATATTTATACATTTACTTTCGTAACTTTCATACAGAAAAGTCGTGTAGTATGCCATCAAAATTACAATTATCTGTAATATCTTGATCTATGGACTATGAACAGTATTGCAAGATTTTGTTGTCTTTAATCGCTCATTGTGAAACGAAGACAATTTTTTATCAACTTCAGTTTGGAGAAGCTCCTTTCATAACTAGCGACACTGGTAGCAATAGTTGAACAAACACATATTAAAATTACAATGTTTGGTACAGAATTTTCCAATCTATACTGTTGACATTTTTTTAATAGATCAAGGGGGGGGGGCTTTTCCCCCGTTTCTCTAACATAATGTCTCTTCTTGTAGTGTAGGTACATCCATAAAAACCTAGATCCTTTTTCTTTCCATATTGAACTGTTCTTTATCAATGTCATTAAAGTAATTTATTTGATTTTCAAATGTTTCATTCAGTAGGTTACATGGTATTATGAATATTTTCTTGCAAGGATTTCTCGTTGTACTTCTTGTTCTAAAACTAGAACAACGTCTTCTGAATTTTTCCTACTCATATTTTTTTCTCCTTCTAACTACGCGTTCAGTTGATATTTCCATCTCTTCATAAATAATTTGGCTAATAAAACAGCATTTTGTATTAGCACATCTCTTTGTTCCATGCAATGTCTTTGAATTAATTTAAAAAACGACGGGTTCCCATATATTGAGATAACATAGAAAAAAAGATTACATTCAATTGAGTAAAATTCTTTCATCTGATCTCGTTTTCCTAGTTACTTCTTCAGATGTCAATTTTTTCAATTTTATTAAAATTTTTAAGTATGTCTTTTACTAAATTATCATGCATATTGTGGTGTTTATTAACAGAGAAATTTGAATATTTACATATTCTTGTCATAAATCTTAATAATTTTCCATAAAATAGACGAATTCAAATTATTTACACATTAATTTAATTGGATAGGCGTAACGTGTTTAATTAATAACCGTATTTTAATGAAAAACAGAAAATTATTTGTGCTACTTTTATGCAATAAAAACAAAATAAATTTAATTTTTAATAACTTACCTCACAATAATTTTGTGAAAACTGAAACAGTAATATAAATTACTACTTGCAAGATAAAAACATATTTGAACCACCATGCCTTGTAAGTACTTGTTCACGCATCATTCTGCGAATGTCAAAATTCAACGTACAAACTGTCTTGGCGATATTAATATCAAATATCATTCGGCCCAGCCTTGATGTGTTTTTTGCGTACTTTTCTTATAAAAGAGTCACTTGTGACTTATACCGCTTAGTTTTCCAAACAAATGATACCCATGTGAGCGATTCAAAATTTTTGAACGGTTTTGCGTTAGTTATAATATCCACTATGTAATCAAAAAAATGTTGTGCGAATCCGTTAATTAAGACTCGAAATTACAAATATTTTTGTTTCACCTTGGTTTTCCCCCTACAAAAGAAAAAGGGCGGTTGTCAGTCGGAAATGGTTGTACTTTTTAAATGCCCACAAATGCCGCCCCCATATTGAGTGCCGCCCGGTGCGGACCGCCCCCACCGCCACCCTAGCTACGCCACTGCGCGTATTACAATACTAGAATGCAACCTTACATTAAATACATACTTAAATGACAAAAAGTGATTTTAAACATGCTTTTTTTCAAATGGAAAATATATCTTTTAGGGGGGGGGCGGCAAAGCTTTGTGACGTTATATTGGAGGTTGGGTCTAAGTTTGTGTGACGATGCGGGAGAAGGGGGAGGGGGACTGAAAAATCGGCCAACATTGCGTGCCGTCAAATATGGACGGCTCCTTATTACTAATTTGCTCTTTGTTCTTCTATTCTCTAGTGTTTTAAGAGTTAATTATTTAACTAAGGGTTTAAAATTGAACGTTATCTTAATTAAGTTTAATTTTTTTTAAAATTACTGCTAATTTTTTTCTTTTGTAAAAAATGTTTGAGCGTAAATCTAAGCAGTATACGGCGTCAGATAATTTCATGATTTCATTTTCATACGGTACGGCTACGGTTCTGTCCGCACCCACTCATCCCCTTTGCCAGCCACAGGCACAGGTGTTGACAAGGTTAAGTGCAATGGAAATTGCAAATAAAATAAGATAGGATGTAAAGGCGAAATTGCCATTCGTCGGAAATCAATCATCGATTTTTAAACAAATTTTAAATAATAATTTTCAAAATATTTCCTTCACTATTTCGTGTAAGGTTCGGGAATTTCCGAAGGCACTGATTTTTAAAAAAAAATACGCACTAAATCCGCACTATTATAGTTATAGCATTGTCATCGAAATGTTGAACTAAAATATATAACTAAGCAATATTTTACATTCTAAGATGATCTCATAATTTTGTATTGATATTTTATTTACAAAAGAACTTAATTAAAATACTTTGAAAAGAAAAGTGAATTAGCGAAAGCAAGAGAACGGTGCGCTCAACTATTTGTTGTTATGGCCGAGCAAGGAGGTACTTGCGGGGATGAAATGAAATGTTGTATTTGGGGGCACGGTGGTCGAGTGGCAGCGCGCTCAACTGGCGTATCGATGGTCAAGGGGTTCGAATCCATGTAACGGCAAGGATTTGTTCCCGGGCCTAGGGCATCCCTGAGTCACCCAGCTCTGAATGGGTACCTAACGCTAGTTAGGCGGCTGGGTAATGCGTGGAACCCACAAAGCCGTGGCCTGTGAACGCTGCATCACTTTCCAACAGATCATCTGTCATGGTCTGTGGACGCAATTATCTTCTGCATAGAAGGAGCGTCTGTATAGATAAGAGAGTTGTACTTTTAACCACGTTTTATTAACTCGCTTTCGTTCCTGTAGCATTGTTTGTTGGTGGTTTGTTGGCTTGTCTGTCCACAATTTTTCAAATCTGCCAACGTAAAATTAAACCACTTCTGATGGTCCTAGAGAGCTCAAAATTTTACCACATATAGATCTTGAATGACAATGCATTTTATCAAAATTTCAGATCAATTGAATGTACCGTTATTAAATTATTGAACTTTTTAGTTTATCTATATTTTATTTAATAGGCATCCGTACCCGCCTGCTGTAGTTTTATTTCATTTGGAGAGTTCACCCCGTGACTTCATCGCTTTGTTATTAAACGTTGGGCAGGCGCTGATGAGGTGTTTGGTAAAATAAATAGAGGTAAAAAAATATTGTTAAAAACCACGTTTTTATTAGTGGACTAAAAAGAATAAAATAAATAAAGGTAAAAAATTATTTTTAAAAACCACGTTTTTACAAGTGGACTAAAAAGAAGAAAATAATTTAAAACTTATAAGTTCAAGAACTTCGATTTAATATGACTAAAAAAGTGGGGTGGGTGTTTGGGATAAAAAATAAAGATTTCTAATTTAGAAGGCAAAAGAGAGATCTATAAGTGAGAGAATGAGTGAACCGCATATGTTAAACCTCATAAACGCCCGCCCCACGTTTTAGTCATATTTAATCGAAGTACTTGAACTTATAAGTTTTAAATTATTTTCTTCTTTTTAGTCCACTTGTAAAAACGTGGTTTTTAAAAAATCATTTTTTTTTACCTTTGGGGCCGTCCATAAATGACGTCACGCACCTAGGGGGGGAGGGGGGTCACATTTTTGTGACGATGCGTGACGAGGGGGAAGTGAGGGGGGTTGAAGAAATGTGACGTCACATCAAAAGGGTAACTTTAAATACAAACTTCCACTGTAATATTTGGTGGCTTACAATTTATTTAATGACTTTTTAAAAATTTTAAATCAGTGCTTCTCAATGTGCCGGTTGGTAGGCCATCAGACGCTGGTTAGCGTGAGAAATCAAGACAAGAAAATTTAATCTAATTATAATCCTAAAGTTTGAGAATCCACAAGATAACATGAAATTGTTACACTGCGTCGTTTGATGTTGACATCAAAGCATTTGTGATGTAACCGCAGCTCCATTTGGTTCTCTCATGGCAGGAGACGTCGAACTTTTTTTGCCCGTTACCCCAAAATATAAAAGTTTATGTGTGCGTTACCCCCCCCCAAACCCCCAGACTCTAGGCCCTGCTCACATGACTCGGGATTTGGGGGAGCGTCGTTAGCCCCCCCCCCGACAATGTTACTGGTGAGTTTTACAAGCATGACAAGTGTCTAAAAATTATCTGAATAGGATTATGTGTAGATATTCTAAGTCAAAACGACTAGGAATATCCTTTTTCTTTAAAGGGGGAGGGGGGGAGGGAATATATTTAATAGAATTAAAAACGTTTTAAGTTTGATATAATTGTTCGATTGGTTTTTGGTCAAACGCCCCTGGCCATTCTAGTCTTCTAGATCAGTGCTTTTCAAAGTGGTGGTCCGCGGACCTGTGCCGGTCCGTGGGCTATCCGCTGCCGGTCCGCAGATGTTCTCAAAAAATGACAGAAAAAATTGTCAATGCAGGGAAAATAGTGCATCGGTCCCTGGGGCTATGGAAAAAATTCCTGCCGGTCCACCATACTAAAAAGTTTGAGAAGCACTGTTCTAGATATAATGGTAAATGAGCCCATTTAAAATTAGTCAAGTATTCATTAACTTTATTGAATGCATCAAATTCTTGACATCGCAATTCGAGAGGAGCACAAAACAACTTTTCTTCTTAGCTCAGTTTTTAAGGCATTAATTTTAAATATCACAGAAAGGATACTTGATACAGACAAGTCATGTGGATTAAGATTATTGTCACTCGTTTCAATATAAATGAAAGTAGGGTAGATTTAGGTGTCTTCGTATAGTACGTAGGTTAGAAATCTACAGAGTTGTAAAATTTTTACAAAATGCATTTTCTGGAAGGAACCGGTTCAATAATGGGCATATGTTCCAAGCGTACACGAACACATGACGTATTTTAATATATCTATTGGATTGTAGTGGATGTTATATTATATGTCCCAAATGAGTCTACATTGCCCCCAAGAATTCCCTTTTTGACCCCAGATGAGGTTATTTACCTCTGTTCGCCGACCTCTTTCTTACGAGATGCCCGTCAGTCAATTGAGGGATTTTTAAAGATGCATTTTAAAAAAAAATATTTTAAAGTAATTTTTTTTCTAAACAAAGAAGTTAACCGTGATGATTAATAGTCAATGTTTAATTTGTATGCATTAAAATAAAATATAATGTAAGGATTTTAACACAGTTCGTTTTCTGAAGACCGGTTAAACGTTTTTAAAAAATGCTTCACGCGGGTTACGATATTACAATGTAGATCTTCACTAAAAAAAACAATAAATACTTAAATGACAATAAAAGTGATTTGAAACATACTTATTTTCAAATAGAAAATAAAGTGTTTGTTTGTTGCTGTTTTTTTTTGTTTTTTTTTGTCAAAGATTTGTGTTATATTTTTAGAGGGGGGGGGGTGTCTAAGTTTTTGTGACGACGCGTGACGAGGGGAGGGGGTAAAAAATCGGCAAAAATCGCGAGACGTCAGTTATGGACGGCCCCTTTATTTATTAAACTTGAAAAGGGAATAAGTGCAGTTATTTTTATCCATAAAAGTAATTAACGTTGAAGTTTGAGTTTAAGGGTCTGGGTTAGGTTTATTTGTCTATTTCTTATATTAAAATAGAAAAAAAAATATAGCAGCCAAAATTAACATGTATGGAGCGCACCGTTCTCTTTGCTTTTACTGGTGAATTAATTTTACATTACACCTATATGAGGAAAAAGTTTTAATAACAAAAAGACCATTAAAAAATGAATGATCTGGAAGACCTGTCTATGACAATGACTTCAGCTTGGAGCGAACTTCCTGCCCCAGTCATCAACGCAATCTACCAGAATTTATCAGATGCTGACAAAATTGCTATGTCTATGGTAAATTATTATTATATATAATTAATTATATAATATAAGGAAAGAAAACATATACTAACTATAAATAGGCATAGGGTTGCCAACTCTCCCGTTTTGCCGGGATTCTCCCGGAATCGGCTTTCAATATGTCCCGACTCCCGGTTTAACTATGACCCGGGAGATATAAAAAAATAAAATTTAAAAAGCATGCTTTGTAAATTGTACATTGTAATATGTTAAAATAATAATTTTGTTTAAATCTTTATGTAATTAGTAATGTTAACATTTTACAACTTACTTAAAATCACCAACATGTCTCATGTGTAATTAAAATGTTTATGTAAAAAAATAAAATAAACAAACACCTATTGCCTATTATATTATATTATATTTTTGTTAACTTAAGTCTAAGTCTAAGTGTTATTAATGTTTGCAATTCTATAATCTCCCGGGTTCGAGGTTGTGGGAGTTGGTAACCCTAACTCAAAACGGTAATCCTGCAGTTTCTACACATATATTATTTCACAGCGAAATTTAATTTTCTCGTGAGAACTTAATTACTAATTAACTTATGCTTTTAATTTATTTAATGCATTATTATATGTTGTATTTCAGCTATTACAGCGCTAATTTAATGTCTTTCTAATTTCTAAGGCATTTTTTCAGCTCTCAACAGTAAATAGTCAGTATAATAGTGTGATCGTGATGCAACCATTTTGTTTATCTATTAATCTATTAACCGGGGACGCGGTGGTCGAGTGGCAGCGCACTGGACTGTCGTACCGATGGTCACAGGTTTGAATCCGTGTGAAGGCAAGGGTTTGTTCCCAGGGCCTAGGGCGTCCCTGAGTCACCCCGCTCCGAATGGGTACCTACTGGGTAATGCGTGGAACCCACAAAGCCGTGGCCTGTGAAAGCTGCATCACTTGCCAACAGATCATCTGTCATGGTCTGTGGACGCAACTATCTTCTGCATAGAAGGAGCGTCTGTATAGATAAGATAAGATAATCTACATGCCGGATTGTCCCAATAAGATACCAAATGGAAATCTCTCACTTACAAACAAACAAAATAAGAATCAAACATCTAGTAAGGAAATTAAAAATGAAATTATCTTTAAAATATTTATTTATCTTCTGAGAATATTAAAACAGATGAAAAATACCTTTTAAAAAACATTTTGAGTCAGTAAATTTATTTTAGCATGGGTCGAGCCAGGTAAAAAACATCTGGCAAGCAGTTTACTAGGTAAACAAAATGGACGTATCGTGACCAGATTATGTATTATATAGAGCCGATAAAATGCCTTAGAAATTAAAAGGACTCACAAATTAGCGCTGTAATAGCTGAAATACAACATATTATTATGCATTTAATAAACTTAAGTTCTCACGAGAAAATTAAATTTCGCTGTGAAATAATAGATGTGTAGAAACTGCAGGATCACCCTAAAAACAATTAAAGAAAGGTCTTCCAGATCATGAAGGACAAATATTCAAAATGCGATGAGTGCTAAAATTATTTCTAATGACAGTAGACTCAGTAGAAAACCTTACATGCCAATATGGTCTATCTCTTGCCACCATTCAATAGTAGTCCTTAGAACATTAATTTATGAATGTACCCAACTAAATCAACTATCTCAGCTTCTCCAATCTATTGGGTAAAGAGGGGTAATTAGCCCCTGGTTTTCAAAAATTGTCAACATGTAAAGACATGTTTTCTTTTTTTCCTTTGAAATCAATAAATATCATTACATTCAAACAACTAATGCTTTTAAGTCATAGTATAGGCAACCCATATTTCAATTTCTGTAAGGGAAAAGTTTTATTCAACATAATTATGAAGCAATATAACAAAAATATACTGAAACATTTGACATATCCATTTATGAAACTTAACCGAAATAGGGGCAATAAGCCCCATTTTGTAGAAGGTTTATATTTTCACAGTGGCTGTTGACAACTCTCATTGGTCCACTCCATGTCTTAAATATAAGCCTCTTCTGAGATTTCTATGCATTTAATTAACACTGTACCAAACATTTTGGTTCATTTTTTTGTGTGTGTCTTGTTGTCAGTGACAAAGTTGGTTTAATCACAGATAAATTTCTGACTGGGTCGACCACATAATTTCTGCATCCTGTTAAGTATTCTTGTATAGAGTTCAAACCATTTCTCAATGACCCAAATGTCCTCAGCTTAAGGCCTTTGCATAGTGCTCTGTTTCTTTTGGGACCACTGTTGGATGGTGCCTCAGAAAGCCTCAAAACCAGTCAAGACTAGGTCGACAATCTATGAGTTGTGACTAATGATAATAGATCTATTATCAAAAAAACAACAACAAATTTTTAAAAATTCTTTTCATAAGTAATTATTTTTTTTACATTCTAAATCATTTCTTACTATTGTTTTTTAGTTGAAAACATAAAATTTCTTTGTTTTATGAATATTTTTTTGGGTGATTTTCAATTTTTTTTTAAAGTTGGATTCATTAAGCCCAGGATTTTCATAAATTATTTTTAAAAATCTAATTTATGATCAACAAGACCAAAGTCCTCTCATAAATGCTCTCCATTCAAAATAATACAGGAAAGTTTTACATTTATGTTAATACTAGAGGAGGGACAGACGCCGATGTAAGAGTGAGAATTGGCAAAGCAAGATCATCATTTAAACAGCTAAAAAAAGTTTGGAACTGCAATAACTTGACTCTTCATACCAAGGTCAGGATATTCAACACCACAGTAAAGCCTGTCCTACTGTATGGAGCAGAAACATGGCGAATAACAGCAGCCATTTCTAAAAAGCTTCAAGCCTTTATAAATACATGTCTCCGAGCAATTCTCCGAATCCGCTGGCCAAATGTCATCACCAATGAGGACCTCTGGCAACGCACACAACAAGAGCCAGTGGAAGAGCTAATACGCTAGCGCAGATGGAGATGGATTGGCCACACCCTCAGAAAGCCTACATCCAGCATTGTGAGACAAGCCCTCACGTGGAACCCCCAAGGCAAGAGGAAAAGAGGTAGTCCCAAAACGACCTGGGGAAGAGAACTGGAGGCAGACACAAAAATGAGCGGGCACAGCTGGGGGCAGATTGAGAGACTGGCGCAGGACCGGGATGCCTGGAGAGACTTTGTTCGCGGCCTATGCCCCAGATGGGACGAAGGGCGATGATGATGATGATGAGAGCTCTTTATACACAATCTCAAATCCTTCATCCAAGACCTTTTATTATTATTTTTAAATTGCTTCCTGTCTAGCAGCACATGGCCTACACATTTCTTTAATTTTAATTAAAAAAAGTAACATACACTGATTGTTAGAAGTGAAAAAAGGTACTTATTTATTATGGATGTAGTTGCAACTAGAGAGAAATTTGAAAATTCAGCTTAAAAGTATACTCTCATCATCAAAACAAAGATGACCATACTGAGCAAAAGTTTTAAGACATGTTGGAATGAAACAAGAAAACTGCAGAAAAAATCACTCATAAAAAGATGCAAAGCTATAATCAATGCCATAGGCTAGAAACCAAAGCATTGTAAATTATTCCCTGATTATTTAGTTTCTTTCCACCATGTAGAGATTAATGCCTCTCTTTCTTTAAAAAATAGCATCAAGCATTATATTCAATGACCGCAGTAAGTGGGGCTTATTTCCCCATGGAACCCATTACCCCGCTTTACCCTATTTGTCTTTGACATTATTTGGACATCGCTTGTTTGTTTATCTGGTGTCCCCTAGTGTCATACAGCCTCACCCAAGCATCATCTCATACTCTGACATATCCCAGTTTCCAGTCCATAGTCCTCAAAAAATCCTTGGTAACAGTCCATCCTCTTACTAGTATGGTAAAATATTTAGGGGCGTAACGCTAGTAAAACATTCTAAACCGTTGTCAAAATGTAAGGCTGGGCATAAATTATGGGAAATAGTAAGATGAAATAATCTTCTGATGTAGAAATATCTTATAAGAAAAGATACAGTTTGGGTTTAGCATTTAACCAAACAATATGTAGAGAAATCACACTAAAAGGTACGCAACGGATAGGAAGAAATGAAAGTTGTTTATCTATTTGAGTTCTCAAGATTCATTTAATCCGTTAACCTTAAAAAGATGCCTAATTCGCGTATAACCCTTTACCTATAAGAAAATAGACAAGAATAAAGGAAGAGTTTACATATTTATATTATTCCCGTGGACATATTCAAATGGTGTCATGTGACGCAAACAAGTCTTTACTGGCGATTATTAAACCCCAGCTGTGTCGACTACTTGAGTTAGGCCTGCGACTAAATGGCAACATCATTTTGCCCAGGCGATAGTACTCAAGACAATACGACCAGATTGATAGATAATTGACATAAACACTGAACACCCGGGGAGTAGGGTATTGGTAGGTGACTATGTTCCCTTTAAGCTGCGCGGATGCACGGCCACGCAGCTATCTGACAAACGCCACACAGCAGTTTAGAATTACAGTGCAACAAATTTTGTAAAATATTGCGCACAAAATGAATACTTTGCAACTTTGTATACGAGGTGTTTTTTTTACTTTGCACATGGACCAACAAACCAAAGAGGGAACATGGGTAGGTGGAGCAATTCTTTCTTGCATTTCTAATACATGAATGAGCCTATAATATGTGCTGCGGCTTGCAGTTTAGTAGAGTTTTAAATGTTGATCTTTAGTTGGTTTTTCTGGTGTCATCAGACAGTGCATTTCACGCCAAAATTCAAATCAGAAAGATCAAGAAATTGTACGTATTTGGTTGTACACATGGAACAAATAAAAGTGATTTTTTTACCCATACTTATGTTAGTGTTGTATTAAATTGTCTTTGCGTTGTAGTAAAAATGTTTGTGTTAATTCCATTATGTATTTTTACTACTTTGCTCCATGTTCATGTATCTTCTAGTTTTTCTAGATATAATGATAAACTATCTTTCTTTAGATGAGTGCAAACATGAAAATTATAGTCTCGTAAAGCGTAAATTCATCTGAAGTCTTTAAAACAGATGGGTTAAAAAAATCAAACGTCACTGTGGACAATCGTAGACTAGAGCACGTTGACAGAGTTGAGATATGTTGTAATGAAAGTTGGAAAAAGAAATTATTGTAACATAGCTGTAATGAATAAAAAAAGAGAAAGAATTGCAAATATTTTTAGTGGATGAACATATGAATAAAGAGAGAGAGAAACAAGAAGCTAGAGACCGCAATATTGTGTACAACATGTTTCTAAATTATCTACAAATGTTGGCAAGGGGTACAATCACCACATAGACAACTAGGTTGGCTACTTACTACTATATATTTTACATTTTTCTTGATTAGGTTTGCAAGACATGGAATGAAGGCTTCAACGACCCATCACTTTGGAGAGCCAGAGTATTTCAGTTTGATGGAAGCAGTAAAAGTGTCAATAACTTGTTGACGGATTGGTGGAATAGAAGATCACCTGCAGTTAACAGCGGTTCAGTTTTTTTTTATCGTGCTCTATCGATAAAGTTTTATAGCAATTAGTAGCCTATTATTCATGATTTTAGTTTTCTCCACTGTAATACAATCAATAACAGTATTAAATGGCATCTTAAATTTTATATCATTTCTTATATCCCTTATTTTTGATAAGAAGTTGAGCAAAAATTTAATTTATTGCTTTAATCACACAATTCTTTTCTTTCATCTTGTTTTTTTTATCTCTTACTCAACAACCATCACCACCCCTCCACACTACGTCATCATGGTCTTAGGTTTCTAACATCCTACTTACAAACCTCATTCTTAAAACCACATCATTATTTTCTCTTTCTTTCAACTTTTACTTGCTACTATGGTCTTTTTATTATGCCAACAACAATTTATTTACAAACATAAGGCTTACAATAAGTTATCACATTTTTAGATTTTTACTCACACACACACACACAAAATATAACAATTCTAATTTGTTATCATCAGGAAAGCTTGCCATTCGATTTGCTAGAAGATTCTCAAGACATATGAAAAAGGTGGAGATAGATATCTTCCAGCCTTCTCAATCATCAACCGAGAGCGACTTGATGGGCATTTTCAGAGCTCTTTGACGCTGCTGTTCTTAAGAAAATCCGTTTAGACCTTTTCAGTAATTATTCATCTTTTAATGATGAATCAAATGCAGAATTTTTAAAAGCCTTTCATTAGATTATTTGAGAACCAAAAATCATTGGAGGTAATAAGTTATATAAAATTTTTTGCTTATAATTGTAATTGTAGCCCTTTAAAATATTAGAAATTAGGTTAAGCTTTGAGAATTTTATAAATTTTATTATGTTTAAAAAAAGTATTTTAAAATTGTTCTCTATCTATTCATTGTTCTAAGTATGGATTTGTTGTATTTTCAAATTACATTTACAGTACCTTTATGTGGAATCAAACATTAATTATCCTATTATTTTCTCAGCTTTAATTTTTAACTGCACAAATTTGTTTTTTATTAAATAAAAATTATGCTTATATTAACCAACTCATTAATAAAGCAATGTTTCTTTAAATAATTATAATCCTGATATGTTTTTAGGTATTTTCCATTATGATGTTTTCATTCAACTTAAGACAAGGAGTTCAACTTGTAAAGTTTTTGGCCCAGGCCTGTGGGGAAACACTGCAGACGTTGGTTTTCAAAAATTGTTTGTCTCTAACTTTGGAAACTGTTAGCCGCACTGGAGCCATTATCACTGAACTTCAGGTAATTGTCTTGACAGTTTTATTTTGATGTCTTTTATTTCTAGCATAAGATTTAATGATAACGTTAAGACATGAATTAGTTGTCAGAATATCTGAATTAGTTGTCAGAATATCTGAATTAGTTGTCAGAATATCTGAATTAGTTGTCAGAATATCTGAATTAGTTGTCAGAATATCTGAATTAGTTGTCAGAATATCTGAATTAGTTGTCAGAATATCTGAATTAGTTGTCAGAATATCTGAATTAGTTGTCAGAATATCTGAATTAGTTGTCAGAATATCTGAATTAGTTGTCAGAATATCTGAATTAGTTGTCAGAATATCTGAATTAGTTGTTGAAAATTTGTGCAGTTTCGATATGCATGCTTGGAATATTTTAATAATAATATTCTCAAGTTTCAAATGGTAATTGGAGCCCTTTACTGCCTTTACTAAATCATAAAGGCTTAAATTTTTTCCAGGCAAATACTTTTTCCAATCCAGAAATTTTGATTAGCTGAACTTTTCACTTTAGCTAACACTAAAATGCTAATGCTGTTAATTTGTTTTTTAAATTATGTCGATTTCTTGCTGAATTAAGTTTTTGCGTTTTTCTTTTAACCATTTTAGAAGTTTCCAAATCTCGAGGAAGTGCACTTGAACAGTTATTTCTTGAGTGATGAACTCCTACATGTTTGGAGCCAAAAATGCCCAAAGCTCAAAATCATTGATATTTTGGTTTGCCATGAAAGTATGTTAGTATTAAGCATACATAAATTTATATACACGTACTGTATTTTTAGGGAATAATTGTTGTTTGAGTCTTCTCGTCCATGAGGGGCATTCACCGATCATCGTCGGCGTCTGCGATTCCTCCAAGGGCATAGGCCACCTACGAGAGACCTCCAGGCATCTCTATCCTGGGCCAGCTTCTCCAGGATCTTCCATTCATGGCCAATTCTCTTGATGTCTGCCTCCAATTCTCGGCGCCAAGTGTTTCTTGGACGGCCTCTTTTCCGCTTACCCTGTGGGTTCCATTTCAGGGCTTGCTTTGTTGTGTTAGAAGCAGGTTTTCTTAGTGTATGACCAATCCACCTCCACCGCTTCTGGAGAATCTCTTCCTCAATGGGCTTCTGTTTTGTCCGCTGATTTTGTCTGGTCAGTGAATTCTGAGAATCCTTCTTAGACAGTTGTTGATGAAGGACTGGATTCTGGTCAGGTTTACGGCCGTTGTTCTCCATGTCTCGGCTCCATATAGCAGCACAGGTTTTACCATAGCGTTAAAAATCCTTACTTTTAACTTGCTGCCTAAGTTGTTAGAGACCCAAACATTCTTGAGTTGCTGGAAGGCTGCTCTTGCTTTTCCGATCCTTATTTTGACATCCGCATCTGTACCACCTTGTTTATCTACCACGCTGCCAAGGTAAACAAAACTGTCCACCTCCTCAAGGGCTTCTCCTTCAAGCATAATGGGTGATGTACTGGTGGCATTAACCTTGAGGATTTTACTCTTCCCTTTGTGAATGTTGAAACCCATGCTAGCAGAAGTGGCTGCGACAATGTTTGTTTTCTCCTGCATCTGTTGTTGGGTATGTGCAAGAAGGGCAAGATCATCAGCAAAGTCAAGATCATCCAGTTGATCCCAGAAGGTCCATTGGATGCCATTCCTTTTCTGCTGCGTAGATGTTTTCATCACCCAGTCAATGGCTAACAGGAAGAGTAATGGTGATAGCAAGCAACCTTGTCTCACACCATTCTTCACCTGGAAAGCATCTGTCACCTGCTGGCCATGGATAACTTGGCAGTTTATCCCTTCGTACTTGTTTCTGATTTATATCAGTAATCTTCTGTGGCACCCCGAAATGCCTTAGCAATCTCCACAGGGTTTGCCTGTCAACACTGACGAAGGTTTTTTCATAGTCAACAAAGTTGACATAGAGCGGCAAGTTCCACTCTAGTGACTGCTCTAGAATGATGCGCAGTGTCGCTATCTGGTCCGTGCAGGATCTGTTGGTGCGAAAGCCAGCTTGTTCGTCCTGCAACAGAGGGTCTACAGAGTTTTTCATCCTGTTAAGTAGTACACGGTTGAAAACCTTTCCTGGGATGGACAGCAGGGTGATCCCTCTGCAGTTCGAGCATGAGCTTAAGTCTCCCTTTTTTTGGATCTTGATAAGGTATCCCTCCTTCCAATCGGAAGGAACTTGCTCCTCTTCCCATATCTTCATAAACAGAGGGTGTAGCATTTCCACACTGGTTTTCCAAATCCGCCTTCAGTGCCTCTGCTGAGATGCCATCAGGTCCCGCAGCCTTTCCATTTCTGAGTTGTTTAATGGCCCTGCTAATCTCTTCTTTGGTGGGACTATTACAGTCAATTAGTAGGTCATTATCGGCTGGTTGGATATGTGGTGGATTCCTTGGTTCAGGCCTGTTTAGGAGCTCTTCAAAGTGCTCCTTCCATCTCCCTCTCTATTGCTCCTCACTTGGTATGGTGTTTCCCATTTTGTCCTTCACTGGTCTCTCTACCTTGCTAAATTTCCCTGACAGCGTCTTAATGGTATCAAACAGTTGATATGCATTGGTTTCTACTTAAAATGACGTCACTGAAAGTATGTTCATTTTTTATGTGATAAATTTTAAAACAAATTAAGATGCCACGAAACGACAGTTTCCTCAATAATTTGTAACTAGTAGATTTGTGTAGCGATAAAGCAGAGCAAAAAATAGACGGTTCTACATATGTAACTTTCCTGTAGATTCTTGAAAACATTTTTATCTAATATCAAACGTTTTTACGCCCTCAACACATTGTGTTAGGTAAATGGTGTTAATTTAGCTGAAAAATGACTTTGAAAGTTAAATAAAACAATACGATTTAACATGCTTTGATAAATGAAATGGATGTTGCAATTGAAAAGATTTAACTCTTATTATTCGATTGTCTCTAATTCGCCAACGAACTTGTCTTTGACCTAATGATACTCCACTTTCATGTTTATGTGTTGTGGTTTCATTACCTGATATTGAACAATTTACCATGACCCCATTTAATTGCTTTAATCTGTCAACTTCAACAACTGAATGATTTTTTAATCCGAGTCTACAGGAAATATTGAATACAGATTAAAAAGAATAAAATCAAATATTGTATAAATTATAAAACTATTGTAAAATAAGGGAGTAGATAGCCATAAATTATAACAGTTATTAAGGGCAATTACAAGTGGACTTATGAATTGTTATATTAATTAATTGGGTTTTATACATCATGTATCATACTATTGGAAATGTTCATAAAGTCAGATTTGGTTTAAAATTGTTTGGTCGAAAATTGCTTGTTTCAGTTGAAATTAAATTACAAGTTATAATCAAGACGTAACCGATTACATAGATAATTTTTTTCTTTGAATTGTAGACATTTGTTAATTATATGTGCCGATCATTTCACAACAGCCAGTTATTGACCTGCGTTATACTATAGAAATAACACTTTTAAGTTGGGAGATAAATTTTTAATGGATTTCGGACAGCATATCTGTTATATATTTTGTTTCCTATTGTTTCTCTGAATAATAAAATTAATGTAATTCCACTGTGGAGTTGCCTGCTCAGTATTTGTGATGTTAGGGTTTACAAAAATTCAGCTACAAATGTTATATTTTCTTGCCTTTCAAAAAAAAACATTTTTTACACCGAATTCTATCGCGCCTCAGAAAATTGATTCATTTTCAACTATAACCTATGTCGTCTTTCAAAGATTTGTTTAAGTGTGACTTATTTTAAAAACGCCAAAGAGAGCAAAACGGTCAAGTTTAAAGCTTTCGTTTTACGCATTACTGAGTACCTTTTAAAAACATGTTTGTTTCAGATTATGTTTTAAGTCCCGGAGCTTGGCAGGCCTTGGTCGACACACACCCAGAACTCAATGTTGAAATAAATGCCAATGGCGAAACGATCTCAAGTCTTTGTATTTTGAGCCCAGTCTTACCTCTGACGTGTTTGTGGTGGTATGAGGGTCTTTGCTTTACTTCTGAGCAGGAGGTAGAACAAAAGCTTCGCTATAAATTTTTTAATATAAATATCTAATCTTGTTAATTATTTAGCAATAAAAATAAAATAGAATTAGGCGAAAGCAATAATTCAAAAATGATGTATATAAAATTATTATGACTTTAATTAAAAGCTATGTTTATGTAAAGTGGCAAATATACAATATGTGTTATTACAATGGAATTAACTGATGAAAGCTATGTTTATATAAAGTGGCAAATATACAATATGTGTTATTACAATGGAATTAACTGATGAAAGCTATGTTTATATAAAGTGGCAAATATACAATATGTGTTATTACAATGGAATTAACTGATGAAAGCTATGTTTATATAAAGTGGCAAATATACAATATGTGTTATTACAATGGAATTAACTGATGAAAGCTATGTTTATATAAAGTGGCAAATATACAATATGTGTTATTACAATGGAATTAACTGATGAAAGCTATGTTTATATAAAGTGGCAAATATACAATATGTGTTATTACAATGGAATTAACTGATGAAAGCTATGTTTATATAAAGTGGCAAATATACAATATGTGTTATTACAATGGAATTAACTGATGAAAGCTATGTTTATATAAAGTGGCAAATATACAATATGTGTTATTACAATGGAATTAACTGATGAAAGCTATGTTTATATAAAGTGGCAAATATACAATATGTGTTATTACAATGGAATTAACTGATGAAAGCTATGTTTATATAAAGTGGCAAATATACAATATGTGTTATTACAATGGAATTAACTGATGAAAGCTATGTTTATATAAAGTGGCAAATATACAATATGTGTTATTACAATGGAATTAACTGATGAAAGCTATGTTTATATAAAGTGGCAAATATACAATATGTGTTATTACAATGGAATTAACTGATGAAAGCTATGTTTATATAAAGTGGCAAATATACAATATGTGTTATTACAATGGAATTAACTGATGAAAGCTATGTTTATGTAAAGTGGCAAATATACAATATGTGTTATTACAATGGAATTAACTGATGAAAGCTATGTTTATGTAAAGTGGCAAATATACAATATGTGTTATTACAATGGAATTAACTGATGAAAGCTATGTTTATGTAAAGTGGCAAATATACAATATGTGTTATTACAATGGAATTAACTGATGAAAGCTATGTTTATGTAAAGTGGCAAATATACAATATGTGTTATTACAATGGAATTAACTGATGAAAGCTATGTTTATATAAAGTGGCAAATATACAATATGTGTTATTACAATGGAATTAACTGATGAAAGCTATGTTTATGTAAAGTGGCAAAAATACAATATGTGTTATTAAAATGGAATTAACTGATGTTTAAAAGCAATTTTTTATCAATAAAATAAAATATATGAACAAGAATGTATTCTATATAGGGTAATTGTATTACATTTTGAATACAATTTTTTTTAAAAATGTATTCCAATAAAAAAATTTGCTGGATGTATCTTAATATGAATATATAACTTTTTTAAAGCTAAAACGTGTGATATGTGGTTTAAAATCATCAAAACTCTATGATCAGAGCTTATTTAAAACTTTTTGATAATCTTCTAAAATGTATATTTCTTTTTAATGATTTCTATCACTTTCCTTTACTCTGCACACACACTCTTAAATGTCCTATTGGCTTTAATGAAACATGTTTGTCTCGTGTACATCACATTAACAAATTGCAGATTTGTCTAGTGAAAAAGCAATTTTCTATCCTTTAGAAATACATTTCAAATATTTTTTTTCAAAATATAATAGTTCATACTGTCGCATGAAAAGATAAAACATTTTTTAAAAAAAATATATCGCGTCTCTGATCAGGAATGCTTTCAATTTTGAAATGCACTTTTTTAACCGGCAGATACTGAAACATGTACTTTGTAAAATATTAAAGTTTTTCCTCTACCTTACATTTATGTGAACCTAATGCTTGTGGTTAAGTCTTATAACAAAATTTTCCACTCGATTCAGTTGACAAATATTTTGCAAGGCTAAATAATCCTTGGAATAAAACAAAAAAACTATATAGACTGTAGGCTATCATACAACACCTTTGTCAAATCAATCACTTCAACCATTATGAGACCCGATGCTTTGTGAACTACCAAATCTACCTAAGTGCAAAAATTACTAGTCACGAGGTTGCAACTATGCTAGATTCATCCTCTTGTGACCTTGAAAATTAAAATTAGTTTTCTAAAATTTTAAACATTCATGAATTTTTTCTAAAATTTCTTTCTCTGGGACAACACTTTCATTTTATACAGATAAATAATCTCTATAAGAAAATTCTATAAACTATTGAATTCAACAATTGAAAAAATGTGTTTTTCTTTTCTTTTTTTTTGTTGCTCCTGGAGTGTTTTGAAAATTAAAAGAGCAACACAAATATGCAATGGCAGAATTTAATATGTTAATTTACACATATAAAAATATTGGGAAATAAAACATTAATTCATGTCCGTTTCTAGTTTAACAGCTTCCTTCAATGTCTGGCCCAGTACCAAAATACACTTCAGAGACTGTACGTTAAATTCATTGCAAATTACGGAGATCCGGATCATGCTGCAGTGATGAACGTACTCTCTAAATTCAGCAAGTTGTAAGTTCATTTCTCTCTTCCTCTTTGTTTACGGTCAGCGCTATACAGACATCACAATCACCAAAATTAATGTCATGAACTTAAATATTTGCTTTAAAATGCAAGGGCTTTGAAAAAAATATTGCTGCCGACATCAGCTTTTACCATCTTGTCTTTCTAATCTAACTTTCCTAAATACTGCTACACCTTACCACCTTACGGGGCTATCTCTAAAGGAAGATAGAAAAATTTACTGAGAAAGAAATGAGTAGTGGCTAGAGCAGTGTTTCTCAAACTGTGTGTCGCGACACATTAGTGTGTAGTGACAGATTTCCAGGTGTGTCGCGAGATTTAGTAAAATTATTTTAAATTGCTAGGATTCTTAGCTGTGAAGTTAGTATGAAATTTTAAAAGAAAGCAAAACAAAACGTTTGTTAAATAAATCAACAACGAAATCAGTAATCACGTGTGTTTCGTGTGGGGCAGGACGTTAGATTCTGTTGGCATCTGTGTACGCCATTTTCTTTTTTTATTCTTTCTAGCGGCTTAGCTGGCTTGAAATTTTTCATTCGGTAAGAGATTGAACTTTAAAGTATTATTTTAAAGTAGGCTAAGCTGGCATTTTAAGCAAGTTAACATAATTTTATCTTAGCTTACTTAAAATGCCGGCTTAATTAGTTTATCTGATAAACTAATAAATTAATTACTGCATCCCAGTTCATGTTAACTGTTGCCTTAAGTGTATTTTGATGATGAAAATTACCCAAATGAATACGAATCGTTAGTTCATAAACTTCCCGTAACTCTATCAGGTTCATTCACCCCACGTTCAACTGTATGTATTAATGTTATGGTCTAACAGTAACTCTATCAGGTTCATTCACCCCCGTTTTGCCTCCGTGTCAACAAGGAACCGCCACAAAGCTACACTAGTAAAATTATAAATTTGACAACCGAAGAGGAGAAGCAGCTGATCAAATTACGACATAACAAATTCTATCAAATAACGTTCACCAACACGAATTTAGAAGAATTCTGACTTGCAATCATGAAAGTCTATCCTCTAGTCAGTTTGAAACCAGTTAAAACTCGGTTGGCATTTTCATCTTCTTGGTTCTGCTAATTTGGCTTTTCGGCATTAACTGAAATCAAATCCAAGAAACTAGAGTCTTACAGTTGATGATGAGTTGCGTGTTCCCTTGTCAACTTTGGAGCCCCGATGGAATATGATGTGTTCCCTTAAGCAGACACATCCATCACAGAAATATACATCACAGTAATATATATCACAGTAATATACATCACAGTAATATACATCACAGTAATATTCATCACAGTAATATACATCACAGTAATATACATCACAGTAATATACATCACAGTAATATACATCACAGTAATATACGTCACAGTAATATACGTCACAGCAGTATACGTCACAGCAGTATACATCACTGCAGTATACGTCACTGCAGTATATGTTACTGCAGTATGCGTCAAAGTAGTATGCGTCACAGTAATATACGTCACAGCAATATACGTCACAGCAATGTACGTCACAGCAATGTACGTCACAGCAGTATACGTCACAGCAGTATACGTCACAGCAGTATACGTCACTGCAGTATACGTCACTGCAGTTAATGTTACTGCAGTATGCGTCACAGTAGTATACGTCACAGTAGTATACGTCACGTCACAGTAGTATACATCACAGTAATATGTACAAAATGTTATCTTTTTTATAAAACAAGTGGAAATTATTTTTGTGTGTGTCGAAAATTTTCAAATATTCTCTGTGTCATTATCCAAAAAAGTTTGAGAAACACTGGGCTAGAGAGTAAAATGGGTAGCTATAAATATTACAAAATTTTGCAAAGCATCAAAGTGAAATTAAAATGTAATGAGTAACAAATTTTTTTATAAAATTTATATAGAAATCTTAGAAATAGTTTTCTTTTCAAAAACATATTATGATATTTACAAATAGGTAAGGTCTTAAAAATACATAAAGTAAAAACACAACATGATAAGAAATAATAAAGACTTTGCATTAAACTCAAGCTCAACAAAATGAAAAACAAAAAAACTAGTACTGAAAAATATTCAAAATTATTTTTAATGCTTTTTATTAAATGGGGAATGTCAACAAGTTTTTGACTGTAAAAAAAAATGATATTAGATGTCACATTAGAAAAACAATAACTTGATTAAAGGGTTCTTACTCTACTGTTATGGTTAGAAGGATCGTCGTGACTTTTAAAATTAAATAAAATTACATTTTAAAGGACCTTATTCTAGTTTATAATTGTCCCGTTTGTCTTCATATAAAGAATTTTCCTCTAGACAAGATGAACAATAAGTTCGAATTTGTTTTTGTGAAATACGTTTCTTGTCAAGTGTCATTCAATATTATGTAATTGTTTGTGTTCAAATGTATTTACTTTTATCTTGATAATAACTTGTGGCGTCTGCTTGCTTGATGCCGTGAGTGCCGAAAAAACTTTTGATAGATTTTTAACCCACTTCCTCGTATGCTAGCGAGCTGAAATTTTGCAGGCAGACTCGTGGTGATGATAAAAATGATCTATCATCAAAATTTCAGATGGATCAAATGTACTGTAATTAAATTAATGAATTTTGAGATCATCTATTTATCACTATGTAGCATGTTAATTTTTGTGCTAGAGCAACGGTGGCAAAATTGTTGCTTGCGAGCCGCATGCGGCTCTTCTATGATCACGTACAATTTATGAAAGATATGTTATAATGATACTGGAAAATTTGTAAGCCATGTTTAATGACCCATAGTGCTCTAATGCAGCTCTGAAATTTTTTGTTTTCTATTTTAAAATGGCTCTCAGAAGCTAAAAGTCTGGACACCCCTGTGCTAGAGTGTTGTGGTGCGTATTATATTGAACAACCTTTCCTGTCGCGCAGTTCAGTGCGTATTATATTGATAATACTTTTTAAAAATATATTCCCGATCTGTGCGAATTATATTATGTTTTAAGAGACAAAACTAAAATTTTGGATTTTTGGATTGTCGCGCTGTGTATTATAATGAATATTCTTTTAGTTATGTCTTGATATAAAGGATTATAGTCAAAAACTTTGTTTTTAAATCCTTTATATTAACTCGTGGTGTCTGCTTGCTTGCACCCTTGAACCCTTGCACCCTTGCTTGTCGCCAAAACTTTGGATCAATTTTTAACCCAATTCCTCATAAGCTAGAGAGCTGAAATTTTGCAGGCTGTTTCGTACTGATGATAAAAACAATGTATCAAAATTTCAGATCAATCACATGTACCGTAATTGAATTATTGATTTTTTAGATTATTTTATTTATTCCTATGTATCATGCTATTTTATGAGATAGAGCGTCGCGGTGCGTATTATATTGAACAACCTTTCTGTCGCGCAATAAGGTGCATATTTTATTGACAACACTTTTTATAAACATATTCCTGATCGGTGCACATTATATTAAACATGTTTTACGACACAACTACAATTTTGTATTTTTGGATGGTCTTGCGCTGCGTATTATAATGAACATTCTTTTAGTTACTTCTCGTACATAAAGGATTTTTAGTAAAAAACTTGTTTTTTTACGTTTTTTTTATTTTACTGTTTTTTAAAAAGTTAAATTTTGATTAACTTTACAAACTTTAAATTATTTTATATATTTAAGATTTTCAAATCAAAAGATTCAAAATAAATATTAATAGAATTATTTTTTCCTTTCTATTTTTAGACCTCCACTCACTTTGATGAGATGTAGATACGATTCAAAGTTTTGGACAATCCTGGATGAAGTAGAATATCCTCCTTTAGAATAAAAGGAATAAAAGTGTCATTTACATATTAAACGATGTTCAAAAGGAGTAATTTTTTTGCAGTTTATTTTTCCAAGAGTTTATTTTTAGCTGTGCGCACTTTGGGATTTGTAATAAAAAACGTTGTATTTAGGACTTATTTATTATAACTCTGAACACACCGTGGTGTGTGTGTGTGGGGGGGGAGGTAGGGTCTCTGGAAAGACCATAGTGTTGGGGGAAGTAGGGTCTCTGGAAAGACCATGGTGTTGGGGGAGGTAGGGTCTCTTGACAGACGGGGGTGGGTAATGTTGTTATAACTATAATGTATAGTATTTTTTGACTTGATACACATGTATAGCAGGTCGTGGGGGGGGGTCTCGACAAACTGCGATGGAGGGGGGAGGCAGGGTCTCTGGACAGACCACAGTGTGGGGGGGGAGATAGCGTCTCTTAGAAAGACCGACAGTGTGGGGGGGGGGAGATAGCGTCACTTAGAAAGACCGTGTTGTAAGGAGGTAGGATCTCTGGACAGACCATGATGTGCAAGGAGGGGTGGGGTCTCTGGAAAGACCGCGGTGGGGGGAGCTAGGGTCTCTTGACAGACTGCTGTGTGGGGGGTAGGGTCTCTGGACAGACGGGGTGGGTAATGTAGTGATGAACTTCACAGGTCACCCTACACTTATTCCCGTCCTATTGTTGCTAGTGACCTATAATCTTGTTTTACTTTCTTATGAACGTATGCACTAAAAAAGAATGGGAAATAAAGAAAAAAAATCATTAAGTTTGTATTATAATTATTTCATTTGTTTGACATTAGTTATTTATGGACATTACTGTAGGTATCTATATATATGTTACGGCCAACGCCCGAAATCGGCCACCTCGTGAAGTGGCCAATGTTAGCCGGCCAAAGCCCGAAGAAAGAAGTCACGAGCAGATTGAAGGTTGACTAGTAAGATTTAATACTTAAAATTGATTGACAGTTACAAATGATAGCGAAACCAGGGACTGTTCGTTGGCTGGCACATTTTATATAATTACATATTGTGAGACAAGTGGGGTGTTGTTGCATTGACATTGTATGAGCGTGCGAGTTGAATAGCATGAAACACGTGGTTTGTGATGTGAACTGGAAGCGTGCGTGGTCGAGGACTGGGAGGTTAGCTGACTATATATAGACGGGTTCAGAAGTAACCGGGGTTGATTGTACAGATGATGGCAGGGTATTGTATGGAGTGATTAAAGACAGTTGTTAACCGGAACACAGTGTGTTAAATTCGTGTTACTTGACCAGNGTAAGTTCTATTACAGGTGTCAGAAGTAATGGACCTAAAGAGTACTAAAGACTATTTGAAGTACTGACGCCATAACTATTACATGGTGTCAGATGGACCGACTCCACCCGCCGCAAACACTGGAGCAAATTGGAAACATTGCTTCCAACTGGAAGAGATTTAAGCAGTGTTTCCAGATGTACAAGATAGCCAGTGGACTCGACACAAAAAGCAAAGGGGCCCGTCCATAAATGACGTCACGCACCTAGGGGGGGGGTTGAAGAAATGTGACGTGACATCAAAAAGGGAAACTTTAAACAAAACTTCCACTGAAATATTTGGTGGCTTACAATTTATTTAATGACTTTTTTAAAAAAAATCAGTGCTTCTCAATGTGCCGGTCAGTAGGCCATCAGATGCTGGTTGGCGTAAGCTACGAAAGACACGAAAATTAAATCTAATTATAATCCTTAAGTTTGAGAATCCACAAGATAACATATGAACTTGTTACACTGCGTCGTTTGATGTTGACATCAAAGCATTTGTGATGTAACCGCAGCTCCGTTTGGTTCTCTCATGGCAGGAGTCGTAAAACTTTTTTGCCCGTTACCCCACAATATACAAGTTTATGTGTGCGTTATACCCCCCCCCGGCCAAAAAAAAACAAAAAAACTCTAGGTCCTGCTCACATGACTCGGGGATTTGGGGGAGCGTCTTTAGCGCCCCGAAAATGCTAGTGGTGAGTTTTACAAGCATGACAAGTGTCTAAAAATGATTTGAATAGGATTATGTGTATATATTTTAAGTCGAAACGACACGGAATATCCTTTTTTCTTTAAAAGGGGAGGGGGGGGAGGGAATCTATTTGATAGAATTAAAAACGTTTTAAGTTTGATATAGTTGTTCGATTGGTGTTTGGTCAAACGCCCCTGGCCATTCTAGTCTTCTAGATCAGTTCTTCTTAAAGTGGTGGTCCGCGGACCGGCGCCGGTCCGTGGGCCATCCGCTGCCGGTCTCCAGATGTTCTAAAAAAAAGACAGAAAAAATTGTCAGTGCAGGGAAAATAGTGCACGGTCCCTGGTGCAATGTAAAAAATTCCTGCTAGTCCGCAATACTAAAAAGTTTGAGAAGCACTGTTCTAGATATAATGGTAAATGAGCCCATTTAAAATTAGTCAAGTATTCATTAACTTTATTGAATGCATCAAATTCTTGACATCGCAATTCGAGAGGAGCACAAAACAACTTTTCTTCTTAGCTCAGTTTTTAAGGTATTAATTTTAAATATCACAGAAAGGATACTTGATACAGACAAGTCATGTGGATTAAGATTATTGTCACTCGTGTCAATATAAATGAAAGTAGGGTAGATTTAGGTGTCTTCACATAGTGCGTAGGTAAGAAATCTACATAGTTGTCAAATTTTTGTCTAGGGGATACGGTGGTCGAGTGGCAGCGCACTCGACTGGCGTACCAAAGGTTACGGGTTCGAATCCATGGCTTTGATCCCGGGGCCCAGGGCGTCTCCGAGTTAGGGAAATAAAAGGCGGCTGGGTAATGCGTGGAACCCTTATAGCCATGGCCTGTGAACGCTGCATCATTTGCCAAAATTAACTGCTGCCTTGCAGATGGTCTTGGCTGACCAAAGGGTATGGAAGGCTGAAGTTGGAGACCACGGGCAAATTGGCGCAAAACTCGTCGGCACTCAAAACTGAAATTGAGAACGAAGAAGAAGAAGAAGTCAAATTTTTAAAAAATGCATTTTCTGGAAGGGACTGGTTTAATAATGGGCATTTGTTCCAAGCGTACACGTACACATGACGTATTTTAATATATCTAGCGGATTTTAGTGGATGTTATATGTCCCAAATGAGTCTGCATTACCCCCAAGAAATCCCTTTTTGACCCCAGTTCTGGATATTTACCTCTGTTCGCCGACCTCTTTCTTACGGGATGGGATGCCCGTCAGTCAATGGAGGGATTTTAAAAAAATACATTTTAAAAATGTTGTTTTTAAATATTTTTTAAAAAATCAAAGATGTTAACCGTGATGACCAATAGTCAATGTTTAATTTGTATGCATTAAAATAAAATATAAGCTAAGGATTTTAACACAGTTCGTTTTCTGAAGGCCGGTTAAAAGTTCTTAAAAATGCTTCACGCGGGTTACGATATTACAAGGTAGATCTTCACTAAATAAATAATAAATACTGAAATGAAAATAAAAGTGATTTGAAACATACTTTTTTAAAATAGAAAATAATTTTTTTTGTTTTTTTTTCGGGGGTGGGGGGTGGGGGGGGTCAAAGATATTGACGTATTTTTAGAGAGGGGTGTGGGGGGTATACGTTTTTGTGACGACGTGTGACGAGGGGGGAGGGGGTAAAAAATCGGCAAAAATCACGTGACGTCATTTATGGACGGCCCCAAAGAAGTGCAGCGCATGACACTGCTGCATGTAATAGGCCAGGAAGCGGTGGAAGTGTACAATACATTCCAATTGACTGAATGTGAATGTGACGATTTTGAGACATATTTTCATTCAGTGAAGTGCTTGTTACGAAAATCTGAGAATTATTGTTTGCCAAGAAAGAATGTGACTGTCGAGAGACACGTGTTTTTCTCCAGAAAGCAAGGCGAGGGAGAAAGTTTCGATAATTTTAGAACAGACATTAAACTTAAAGCAAAGTCTTGTGAATTAGAAATTTAACAGAGTCGCTGATAAAGGACAGAATAGTGGCTGGAGTAAAAAATGAATATCTCAGGGCTATACTACTGAGAGAATTAGACCTGATTTTAAACAAGGCTGAAATTATATGCAAAGCGGCGGGGAAGTTAGAATTGCAACTCGAAGCTGTAAATGAAGAAACGAATGTTCAATCTGTGAACTCAAAGGCATGTGAGAAATCAAGTACGCACATGACAACAAGTCAACATCTCAACCAAGTTGTAACGTCAAATACACACATAACAGCAGGCAAATGTAAATATTGTGGAAAAAACCATGAACCTAGAAGATGTCCTGCTTATGGGAAGTTATGCAACAACTGTGGAAAATTGAATCATTTTTCTGCTGTCTGCAAATCAAAACGTGTAGAAGTTGTCAACCGTCAGCTAAAAGATCACGTGGACTATAATCAAAAACATTATGCTTAGGAAGTGTGTCCACGCAACAAGTGATGAATGGAGGGAGTCGTCACGCTTGAACAGAGGCCAGTAGTGTTTTCACTGGACACAGGCGCACAAGTAAACATTCTGCCACACAGATTTTTCAGTCAACTTAGAATGGGAAGAATGCAGAAATCAACAGCAAGGCTCACGACTACAGTGGGGAAACATTGCTTGTTGTAGGAAAAACATCAATCAAATGCTCTGTGAAAGACAAGACAGAGGTGCTGGAGTTTCAAATAGTCAAGACGCACTCAAAGCCTATCCTTGGTCTGCAAGGATGTCAGCATCTGAATCTAATTAAAATTGTCGGCGTGATATGCAACAAGTATCAGTGGTCCCAACAGCAGACGAAATATTACGTCAAATCAAAAAGAATCAACAGAGGTACACATTCTCAGCGTGTAAGCAACGCAACGATTCAGAAAAAAATCTAAAGGCTCGTGACAGCCAACAGTCGTCTTTTCAGCAGCAACGACCCTAGGTCATACATTTTCAAGACTAACGATGGTATGACATACCGACGAAACAACAACATGCTGAGACAGGGATTTCGTGGAAGGAGAGGTGTGACAGATAAATTTGAGTATGACACACCAGAAATAGAGCAAGAACAACACACTCCCAGCGTTGGTAGAAATGGGTCATCAGCAAATCAGCCAGCGAAGTCAACAACAAGATACAGGAGACGGGTGAAGCCAAAAAAGAGATACCCAGACAAAGAGACATAAAGGTGTGCTGTGCTTTGAAAGACATTTGGAAATTGAGTGGTATAATTCATGTACTGAATTGTTCGATGTTTTAATTGTATTATTATCTTATTGATAATCTGGGTCATTCATTTTGTTAGAAGTGAGATGTGATAGAAGTGTTGTGTTGTTGTATTGACATTGTATGAGCGTGCGACTTGAATAGCATGAAACACGTGGTTTGTGATGTGAACTGGAAGCGTGCGTGGTCGAGGACTGGGAGGTTAGCTGACTATATATAGACGGGTTCAGAAGTAACCGGGGTTGATTGTACAGATGATGGCAGTGTATTGTATGGAGTGATTAAAGGCATTTGTTAACCAGAACACAGTGTGTTAAAGTCGTGTTACTTGACCAGCAAATACTATTACACATATTACCAGGGTTAGACTAAGTGACCAACACACGACCCCGTGTGTTGGCAAGACTTATGGCGGGGGTGGATTAAGACTGCACGGGGCCCTTGGCTGCAATTCAAACTTGGGCCCTATCCAGCTAGCGTCTCTTTAAATAAAATGATTGCTAGCAGCTAAATATAAGTCTGTTACTTGTTATTAAATATTCCATTGGTTCTTTGCTCATAATTTGTCTGTAATATGGGATTGGATTCTTTAAAAAAAAACGAACACGAAGAAATAACTGTTTGCCGGTATCCTAAAATTCAGTGGAAAAAGATAATGTTTAAAAAAAATACAAATGAAAAAATATACATTCCAACGCTAGGAATGGAACCGGGCACACCTTGCGCTACATGCCATCACGCTGCCACAAGACCAGCAGATCCTGTAAAATTTGGTAAATTAAAAAAATATAAATAGTATTTATTAATATTTTCTCTTATTGCGCGAATCAAATTACGTTTTTCGATTACTAAACAGGGGTGGACTGGGGAGGTCAAGCGGCCCCGAACAAAAAAAGCGGCCCTATCTTCGTAACTTTTATTTTCCTTGTGTATTTTATCCATCAAAACCTGAGGGCCAAGGCCTCCAAAGTCATGGGACACTTTACAAATTACAATATACAATAACAACCCTCCCCCCGAAAAATCGCATTTTTAATATATATTTATAAATAAAATATCAAAAATGCGTCCATTCAAATTATAAATCAATTTATTCGGACTCACTGTGATGGTGTTATAGTATAAGCAACTTCTTTAAGCTGTGTGCCATTTCGGCTACATGATCTATAACTGTATCATTATTCAGTTCACTTAAAACATCGGTTTCTGTGACACAAGCATAAACGCTTCAAGGTGTGTAGAAGACAATGAACTTCGCAAGCGATTTTTAATGACCGGCCCTAGAGTATGAGGGACCCAAGGCAGCAAACGCTATGCGGGGCCCCGAGCCCAAGGCTGCATATGAGGAGTGAGACCCATGCAAACATTTGCATTTCTACATATATTAAATGATATGATATCAATGATTACAGTTTTATTTTTAATTGAAGATTCTAAAACTTGTTTTGGTATGCTAATTAAACAGTTTATATATATGTTATTCAATTAACAATATTAATATAAACTATATAATTATATAAACTAGCGTTGGTTTGGTTGTATTTTCTACTTCCATATTGTTTTTACAACTTACAAGCAAATCTTGTTAGCTTTCGCGGCTGCAAGATCTGAAATACTGGTAAGGGGCCGTCCATAAATGACATCACGCGATTTTGGCCGATTTTTACCCCCCCCCTCGTCACAAAAATTTAGACCCCCCTCTAAACATACGTCACAAATCTTTGCCCCCCCCCAAAAAAAAACAACAAAAACCAACAAAACAAAACAAAACAACAACATTATTTTCTGTATGAAAATAAGTATGTTTCAAATCACCTTTATTGTCATTTAAGCATTTATTATTTATTTAGTGAAGGTCTACATTGTAATATTGTAACCCGCGTTTTTTAAAACGTTTAACCGGCCTTCAGAAAACGAACTGTGTTAACATCCTTAGATTAAATTTTATTTTAATGCATACAAAATAAACATTGACTATTAATCATAACGGTTAACATCTTTGCTTAGAAAAAAATATTTAAAAATAATATTTTTAAAATGTATTTTTTTTAAATCCCTCAATTGACTGACGGGCATCCCCGTAAGAAAGAGGTCGGCGAACAGGGGTAAATAACCTAATTTGGGGTCAAAAGGGAATTCTTGGGGGTAATGCAGACGCATTTTGGGACATATAACATCCACTTCAATCCACTAGATATATTAAAATACGTCATGTATACGTGTACGCTTGGAACATATGCCTATTATTGAACCGGTTACTTCCAGAAAATGCATTTTTTAAAATTTGACAACTATGTAGATTTCTAACCTACGTACTATACGAAGACACCTAAATTCACCCTACTTTCATTTATACTGACACAAGTGACAATAATCTTAATCCACATGACTTGACTGTATTAAGTATACTTTCTGTGATATTTAAAATTAAATCCCTTAAAAACTGAGCTAAGAAGAAAAGTTGTTTTGTGCTCCTCTCGTATTGCGATGTCAAGAATTTGATGCATTCAATAAAGTTAATGAATACTTGACTAATTTTAAATGGGCTCATTTATCATTATATCTAGAATGGCTAGGGGCGTTTGACCACAAACCAATCGAATAATTATAATTATATCAAACAAAAACGTTTATAATTCTATCAAATAGATTCCCTCCCACATCCCCCCTTTAAAGAAAAAGGATATTCTGTGTCATTTTGACCAGTGGCGTCACTAGGGGGGGCGCGGGGGGGGGGCGGGCCGCCCCGGGTGACACCCATCAGGGGGTGACACCCGAGCCTAAAATTTTACTGTGTACGATTTTATGTCAGAAAAAAAAGATGACAAATTTTTTAATCTATAAAGAAATTAAGAAATACAATGAAAGACGTTAAACGCGAAAACTCTTATTTAAAAAATATCAGTTAACTTGCAATAATAAAACAGTCCCAACACACAAACAACATTAAAACAAATTTGGAGAAAAAAAAAGAAACATTCGCAGCAGAGAGATCATTAAAAAACGGCTGAAATGAAAGAGGCAGTATGTTATGTTTTAAAGATTAAAGCCATTTGGGCTTGGACACACCGACAGCATGGACGAATCCCACCTCACAAATCCCTCCACCACAGTGGGGTGGGGGATACGATTTTTATCCCCCCCCACCCCCCAAAAAAAACAATAACAAAAAAAACCACACCAAAAGATGGGTTTTCTTTGTTGATGTTTTTCTTGAGGAAAATTATGATTTCAATGTCTTTGAGTTAATATTTTATATATATATATATTTATTAAAGGCGTGAAATCATAGATATGCATGTTTATATACAGGTAGTCCTCCGGTTACGACGGTCCCATCCCGACTTACGCTGTTTCGTGGTTACGAACGCGCCCCCATAAAGAATAATATTACGCGTTATTCCGTATTTTAAAATATTTTTTAAATATTTTTTTCATGAGGTACTGAATTGTTTTCTCTAATTGAAATAACAAAAATTATTGAAAAATATGTATGATTATTATTTCAACCTACCAATTTCGTTTGCGAATTTTTCAAATGGCGTAGTTTTCAATCAAGTCAATAAAGCTGAGTAAGCTTACAAGTTCATTTTCAATGCTCATTAGAGAAGAGAGAGCATATTCAGTCTTTTTTTTCTCATGCAAATTCTAACTCATTATATATTCTTTTCAACTTTGAAAAGGATCGCTCTCAGCTGCAGTTTGATGTCATCATTAAAAAATAGATGTGAAGTGCGATGTGTACATTTGTAAAGGCCTGTGTGAAATATAGCTCATTCAAAATCAGCAAATTTTTTAGCTCTGTGCACGTTTTTTGAGTTTCGCTTTGTGCTACTTCCTTTTCCTTACCCTAAGCCTGGGGCTGGACAATAACTTTTTTAAGAGTTCTGAAAATTGGACTAATTCTGAAGGTAAGCAGTCTTCGATATCACTTGAATGTTCTTCCATTAACTTGGCTGCTGCCCATCGGGTGGCGAAATTGCTGAGCTCAGTTAAGTCTGTAAGAAAGCCAAATTTCTCATGGATGTCTTTATATGCGCCTAACCGATGTTGTAGGGCTTAAGAAAGTTTGTCAATGATTATCAGAAATACCTCAATCTTGAATTTTTGTCTCGAGGAGAGTACTGTTTTGTTGATGTCCCTTTATCAAACTGACGCTTTCTTTTTTGTTTGATAGTATTGAAGATTGTTTGCACTGTTTTTACCGCGGACTTTTCCTTTCCTTTGTCTTCATAGGAATCAAATTAAGAATGCTATCTTTTAACAAAATTAATGAGATACTTCCTTTCTAAAATTGTTTCCCAAATTTCAAGTAAAATAGCGACTTCCAGTTGTTCAATTTCCTTTAGAAATCCTTCTTCTTCAAGTCGAAAGTCACGTGGCTGATTTTCATTTGTTGCTAATTCTTAAAGTGCTGCGATATTCTGCGATGGTATGAGTTATTAATAGTCCTTACAGCATCATGTCAGGCTGACCATCTTGTGTCAGACAAGGCTTTGTTAGCATGTATCAATTTCATATGTTTTTGAAGTACCTGTTAACGATGAGTAGATGCAACAAGTCGGGTATAAAGATTTTGCAGAAGACAAAAAAATCTGACCGCATCAGGACAACATGCTGCTCTTTTCCCAACCAAATTAAAGGAATGAGCTGTGCACGGCATATAATGAGCTACAATGAACTTCTCACGAAGAATAGCCTGGTTTCCGTTATACTTCCTACTCATTTGCAGCATTGCCGTATGACTGTCCAAGGCATTTTCAGGGATTCGTACAAACATAAGAGCCTGCATCTTTATTATACACTGTAATTCATAAAAAGTTTGGGGGTCCTTAAATTATTGGGGGCTTTAGCCCGTTTAGCACCCCCCTTTTAATCCGCCATAGGGGGAGTGTCACGCATCTGTGACGATGTGGTACGAGGAGGGGGGTGTTTGAGAAATGTGACGTCACATCAAAAACGTGCAACTTTAAATAAAAGTTCCACTTAAATACTTGATTGTTTACCATTTATTTACTTACGTTTTCAATGACTTCACGCGTGTTGCGATATTAGACTGCAGACTTACCCTAAATACATATTTAAATGACAAAAAATAATTTACCAGTTCAATCCGAAAAACCAGGCAGCATCTTCAAACGGGCCAATATGCACTTGCCAAGGACGTTTTCCATCATACTTTCGTTGTAGCTTTTCACGAGCCATATCGGGCAAATTTGCCATTTCTCTGCAGAATCGTTGACTTCACAAAGAGAAAAAAATTCTTCTCACTGGGACGTGCCGCTATAATCCTTATTTCTGTCCGGGACGTTGTAAGGCTATCTTCCCTTCGGAGGCGTTGTAAGATTCTATCCCACCGCTGCCACCATTTGTTGAGAACCTCTTGGTACTCGTGCGACTAAACTCTCTCTGCTTTCACTCACTTCACACTACAAAGACTCTAAGACGACTTGAACACTTATTAATTCTGTTTATTACTTCACTTCTAGTTACTTCTCTCTTAACACTAATCTCTCTGTCCAGCTGTCTACAAGTCTACACTTTCCCTATATTTATATCGGTCCGTCTCCCAGAGTCCCTTCTCCTATCTGGCCCCCCGTTCCTAGTTAGTCCCGTCCTATAACTAACTCTCAGTCCTGAGGCCACGCCTCCAAACAACTCACGTCAGTCCATTTGTGTCCAGTCTTCCGTCAGTCTCTAATTGTAATAGGTTCATCATATCTGTCAATCATCTAGGGGAGGGACGTAACCGTCTCTAGTGAACCCTTACCACTAGTCTACCCCCTACCCCGAACATATGCGCATCTGGTCATCATTTACCCCTCGGGCATTTCACACCTTTTCCCGTCCGCTGACTCCCGCGGTCAGCTACTCCTATCATGCTGACCGGCCCAGTTAACGCCATAATACCATTTAACGTCTCTGGTCAGCCTCCGGTGGCCACGTGCAACTTCAAAGGACCAGATGTCTCTTTGAATGCTTCTAAACACCCGTAAGATATCCACAATATCAACATCAAACGAAGCAGGGTAACAATTTCATACGTTTTCTTGTGAGTTCTCAAACTTAAGGATTATAATTAGATTTAATTTTCGTGTTTTGATAGCTTACGCCAACCAACGTCTGATGGCCTACCGACCGGCACATTGAGAAGCACTGATTTAAAAAAGAAAATGAAAAAAAGTCATTAAATAAATTTTAAGCGACCAAATATTTCAGTGGAAGTTTTATTTAAAGCTACCCTTTTGATGTGACGTCACATTTCTTCAACTCCCCTCCCTCCCCCTCGTCACGCATCGTCACAAAAGTGTGACCCCCTCCCCCTAGGGGCGTGACGTCATTTATGGACGGCCCCTAAGTTCAATATTGTCAAGATCCTTACCAACATCAGTCTCAATAGTCAAAATAGCTAAGCTACTGAGCCGATATTGAATCATTGTTTATCCCAGTGGTTCCCAAAGTGGTCCGTACGGACCCCAAGGTGTCCCCGGGACCATTCAGGGGGTCCGTGGAAAATTAAAAGTGATTTGGGGGTCCCTGAACAACGTCAGGGGGTCCGCGCAAGGTTTAATATAAAATAATAAAACTGTTTCAATTTTTAGTATTATGGAAATTAAAATAAGTAACAATAAATAAAATAGTATCTCAATGCCTTTTCTACTAATTAAATACCATCATAGGTTCTACCATTCATGGATACAATGTTGTTTTACATTGAATAGGTAGTAGAACTAAGGAAATTACCACAGCTATAAACAATCAAAATACTTGGTTTGTTGAAAGGTCAAGCTAAAGACTAAGAAAAGCGGAATTCCTATATGTAGTTCAGAAAAAATGTTAGTTTTTAACTTGAACCTACGAGGGTTGCAAGATTGGGTATTTTTCGATATGTCGGGAAGTTATATTTATCTCAATTGTATCCTATCATGAAATATTTTTTTTACAATAGGGTTTACTCTAGCATTTCATTGAAAATGTTAATTATTATTAAGAGTGGTTTGTTACAACATATAAGAGAGAATGAGTGAGCCATGGCCGGATTTAGACTAGATTGGGCTCCAAGCTATTTGAGATATGGGGACCCTTTTGAATTCCAGATATTCTATGTCAGTGCCAAATATGAAAAAAATTCCTGGGGGCCCCCAAGAAGGCGGGGTCCCTAAGCTATAGCTTGTTTAGCAAATAGGTAAATCCAGCACCGATTGAGCCGAAGAAACAATGTCAACAATAGTGTTGTTGAATACTTGAAGTATGGCTAAATGTTTGGAAACAGATACGAAAAGTGAAACGTTATTTGCTGAAATGAAAAGATTTTTTGAAGTTAAAGCCATGCTCTTGACTTTCTGGCATACTTAAAACAAGCTGTAACTTATTAATTTTAGTATATTGTGTCATTCATGGACATAATTTATTCGCAAAAAATCTTAGTGAAAGTGTGCATCGATCAGTAGGGTATGTCTTTAGAGCAGTTAATAAAATCAAAAGAAATGCCTCCAATTAGAGATTATTTATTCAAAATTGTTTTAAAAATAAAGAAGGCTATAATCGTTACTAGTTCACACAGAAGTACGGTGGTTATCAAAAAGTACTGATTTAAATCGATTTTATGCTCTCTTTGATTCAGTGTTGAAATTCCCGGAGAACAAAGACAATGATTTACGACAAAATTAACTCAAAAAAATGACATATCCTTTATGAATGATTTATTTACTAACTTTAACTAAAATAATTTGAAACTACTAGTTAACCAATTAAATTCAATCAAAACTAAAAGCGTAATATCTGCGTGGACTAACTCAGATCCCAAACACATATGAATTCATACTAATACAGGAGCAGCTTAATAAAATGAAGAACTTAAACCAATGTTTGAACTAGTATACCACAAATTCCGTTTGCAAAATCAGTTCCCAATTTTGTATCCTGCATTATGGGTTATTGTACAGTCCAATTTTATATCCTGCAGTATAGGTTATTGTACAGTCCAATTTTATATCCTGCATTATGTGTTATTGTACAGTCCAATTTTATATCCTTCATTATGGGTTATTGTACAGTCCAATTTTATATCCTGCATTATGGGTTATTGTACAGTCCAATTTTATATCCCGCATTATGGGTTATTGTACAGTCCAATTTTATATCCCGCATTATGGGTTATTGTACAGTCCAATTTTATATCCCGCATTATGGGTTATTGTACAGTCCAATTTTATATCCTGCATTATGGGTTATTGTACAGTCCAATTTTATATCCTGCATTATGGGTTATTGTACAGTCCAATTTTATATCCTGCATTATGGGTTATTGTACAGTCCAATTTTATATCCTGCATTATGGGTTATTGTACAGAAGTTGTTGACTGCTTTCCCGTCTTCCTATTTGGTAGAACAAAGATTCAGTGCCTTATGAACGTCATTATAAAAATAGAAACCGACAAGA
Organism: Ampullaceana balthica; assembly: GCA_944989445.1. Classification (NCBI taxonomy): domain Eukaryota; kingdom Metazoa; phylum Mollusca; class Gastropoda; family Lymnaeidae; genus Ampullaceana; species Ampullaceana balthica. Next base: position 592,166 of record CALYLW010000487.1, on the reverse strand, counting down.
AATTTGTGCTCGTGGGAATTTGCGGTTGCTACTCACAAACATTGAGTCGGTCATAAATACACTCATGAAATCTCATCACGTTCATCCAAGTTATTAATTGTTTTCAATTTTATTTTAAACAACAGTTATAATTTCAATAAATGTTTCTTCATCAAAATGTTGCTTTTTGCATTTTTTAAATTTTTGTACTATGCATTTATGTAGTTTTTTTTTCATTTTGGAGTGGGGGGGGGGTCCGTGGGGAAGTTTTCACTATAAAAGGGGTCCGTGGGTCAAAAAAGTTTGGGAACCACTGGTTTATCCCATAAAGGTTTTTAATAAGTTTTAGTTTCGAAAAGCTTCTTTTTTTCGGTAGCCAAGTGAAAGGAATAGTTGGAAGTGTTTGAATTGCAATGTGTTTGTAAAGTCACTATACTATAACACTTTTATTTAACTGAAAGAAACTGCAAAATATTAACAGAATCTTTGTAGGTAACTGCAGGAATTATGGAACACAATGATTGCTACTCTTCAGCAAGCATGAAACAATCAAGATGCTTACTTTCGCAGGCAGTGAAATTTTCTCAAGATTCATACAGCAATTCAGTAGATCATTGTTTTGTAATTGATGAAATTTATACAGAAATCCAAAACGAGTCATGATGCCTTAGTATTTGTTCAAATGACATGTAAATTGACATGATTGCATATCAAAAACCTGGTTAAAAATATGTGCTATTTTTTTCTAGTGCATCTAAAAATCCTTCATCTTCTCCTTCATATCTAAATTGTTTTATTTCTTTTTCAACTGGGTTCAAATGGGTTCAATTAGTTCAACTTCTATGTCTGTGGCAATTTCTTTTGCAAATGTTATTGCTGTTTCAAAACTGCGAGTTCAGTAAGATTTCAACCATTAGAAAGTATGTTCCGCGCTCTCAACTTCAGTTACTAGATCGACAGAAATAATATTTTGTAATTATTTACTGATGTAATTAAATTGAACAGTATGTCGTACCAAAACCAAAAAGTATTCGAAACAGTGAAATTGAAGTTTTTCATTTGTTTCCACACAGACTCTGCTTTACTTCAAGCTTTTGGATCACTACTTTGCTATGGTACTTTGAAAAGTGCATAATTTATTTATCCTGCTTGATATCTCATTACCTTTACAATTTTCACATGGCTTTCCAATTTTGTTTCACAAAGTGGTTTCACAGAAATATTTCAAACATATTTGGAAAATAAAGCCCACCGCTTTGTTGAAGCAGAAAATAAAATATAGATTCGTTAAATTATACCAAAAAACGTCATTGCATCAGACCAAGTTTTACCATATAACATAGCAGCAAGTTGTAGCTGTGAAGGGTAAAAAGGGTAAAATGCAATGGAATTTAATTTTAAAAGACGACCTTGTACGCCCCATTTATGTCTATCATGTTCGCACCGTTGTCGTATCCTTTACCGCGGATATCATAAACATCTAAGCCCAATTTTCTCAGTTTTAATAGTAAGACATCAAGCAGTTTTTGCCCAGGACTTTCTTCCACTTCTAGAAAACGTATGAAGTGCTCATGCGTTACTTCAGAATATCCACCTCCCTGGATTACATAGCGCATTGTCAGTGACATCTGTTCTTGGTGACATTGGCACGGTGTGCAATCAAGTATTACTGAAAAGTATTTAGCTGATTTTACTTTTCCTACAATAATTTCCCTTACATTATTTCCCATCAGCGAAATGAGGTCGTTTCTGAATGCACTTTCCTAAAGTAGTGATCATGAATTTTATCAATTTTTATTCTTCATATATTTTCCTGCAAAACAAATTTTGCCAGCAATTCGACAAGACCCAGAAAGTTTCTTTTGTGTGCCTGACGTATTAAGCTATTTCACATTTTTGTAGTTTTGAGATAGTCAAGTTTTAAAGTTAAAAAATGTACAGATTTGTTATATTATAAGTTAACTAAATAGATTTGAATTTTTAATAGGGTCAGAGACATAATTTTTTCATAAAACCTTATTCAGAGCATTCTATTTTTCAACAAACTGTGAAATTGAATTACATATGTTGTATAGAGATAAACTAAAAATGCATTAATTTAATAACGATATGTTCGATCGATCTGAAATTTTGATACGATGCATTGTTAGGTGACACGAGTCTGTGTGCCAAATTTCAGCTTGATCGCATCACGAGAAAAGTGACAATTTTTTACTTTTGTTTTCCGCCCGCCCATGAGATGACAGAGAGGCCGTGAAGTTAATATAAGGGATTTAATAAAACAAACCCGTAAAAACAAAGTTTTTGACTATAAATCCCTTATATATGAGACATAACTAACAGTATTGTTTATTTTCAAACGCTACAAACATTGACAGACTGACACCGAGTGATGTCCCTTGTCTTTAATAAATGGGGGTGGGACATGAGGGGGTGTCGGCACGACGGTCGGCGTCAACTCAAACTCACGTGGAAGTGGAAGAAAAAAACAATAACAAACCGTGAATTTGAATTACATACCTCATATAAGGATAAACTAAAAATGCATTAATTTAATTACGGTATGATTGATCGATCTGAAATTTTGATACGATGCATTGTTAGGTGAGTCGAGTCCGTGTGCCAAATTTCAGCTCGATCGGATCACTGGACGTGGGTCATTTTCGACTTTTGTTTTCCCGCCCCCCAGCCCATGAGATGATGAGATGATGAGACGGCCGCGAAGTTAATATAAGGGATTTAAAAATATCTATTGGTAAGCATCAAGTAGTAAACAAGGACAAACAGTTGCCTCCCATTTCAGTGATCAATAAAAACACGACTATGAAATCTCAGAATGTGTGCATCAGTTTTAGATCCACTAATATTGAGGTGAATCATTTACAATAGGTCAAGGTTGAGACTGACTGATTGAATGCAACTTGAAGTCAGTTCCGAAATGATTTTTTGTTTTAAAACTTTTAGAAAAAATAATTTCATTCATCATTAAAAGACAAATAACATTAGGGAAAATCGAATGAAATCAATTCATTAGGCACATAAGGCACGTGCCTAGGGCACCAAGCGCTTTGGGGCACCACAAGTCCTCAAATAAAAAGGTGTAAATTATCCCAGTAGCCACGCGTAATCGACATGACATTAGCATACTGTAAATGACATGACATTAGCATACTGCAAATGTCATATTAAATCGCACATTCTTTAACCTTTGTCCCACAACATGAGGAATGGGAGTGGGGTAAAATACCTCCAACCCAATATTTTTTATATTTTTCTTCGCGTTTTTTGTGTGAGCCATTTAAAAAAAAACACGCTATTTTTAGGATATGTGTGCGCTACGAAACGCACTGATGCGTAGCAACAAATTCACTTCCGTTTTGGTCTGCTAGTGAAATCAGTTGTGAATGTTGCTAATTTTTCGACGTGACCTTGAATGACTGACTGCACGTTTGCAAAACGTAGGGGCCGTCCATAAATGACGTCACGCGATTTTGACCGAATATTAACCCCTTTCCACCTCGCCACCTCGTCACAAAAACGTAGACCCTCTACAATGTGACGTTATAAAGCTTTGCCCCCCCCCCTAAAAGAAGTATTTTCTTATTGAAAATTAGCATGTGTCAAATCACTTTTTTTTGGTCATGTAAGTGTGTATTTAGTGTAAGACGGCACTGTAATATCATAACACGTGTGAAGCCATTGAAAATGTCTTTAAATAAATTGAAAACAATCAAATATTTAAGTGGAACTTTCAATTAAAAATGCGCGTTTTGATCTGACGTCACATTTCTTAAACACCCCCCCCCCAAAGATCGTCACACATCGTCACAAATGCGTGACCCTCCCCACCCTTTTTTAGGCGCATGACGTCATTGATGGACGCCCCGTAGACAAAGTAATAGTTAAAGGCAACATCGAGTGTGCTTTTTTTTTCAAAGGTAGAAATCACCTTGCACATATTTTCAGCATTAAAGGTTAAGAACTTTTTCTCTGTTGACGCGCACACAAAACCCAAGTAGATCGACAATGAAGCAAGAACGGCTTGCTATAGACTTGTTCCGCAAAATTAACTTTGATGATGTACTCAAAAACTTTGTCAGTTGGAAATCAAGGGAAAAAAAAGAACTAAAAATTTTAATGTGTAGTCCGTCACTGACTTTCTCATCTATTAAAAATGTTACAGTATTTTTGTCTATTATTATTAGAAAAGTAACGAACTATTAATTTTGATACAGGAATGCGGCTGCCTTATAAGGAATACCTTATTGTAGGTTTTAAATGAGTGATAGTAGTACAAATATATGTGTGGTATATATTGTGGAGAAACGCTAAGGGGTGGGTGCACCCCAGCAAAAAGTCATGACTCCGCCTCTTCCCCCCCCCTTTCCATCCACCTGACCATACACAGGGCAAGAGGGCGACGGAATGTGGGGGTGTTAGGTTACAAATAATCGACAGAGACCAGAGCAAAGATTTTATTTCTGTCAAACCCGACCATAGTCCAGGGAAATGTAATTTATGTGAACTTGGGAAAATATGAATGTTGTTCGTTTTAATGAGGAGGACATCTCAAGTATCACCCACATAGTTTTGGCTAGCTATATAAGGACATGGACTTGTTAGACCAGGGAGGACAAGCCAGGGAGCCATCGTGTCGAGTTAGTAGGAGTCTGGGTGCCACTAAGACGAAGGACGGAACGTAGACTGAGCGAGAAACTTAACGACTGCCAGATGATAAGTGTTGCACTAAATAAAGAATTGACTTGCTGAGTGACGTGTTGATGTTACTGATTTGAACTAGAGGAGTAGAGATAGACACGCACAGCTTACAGCAGCAGTAGTAGAATTAGACAAAGACACCCACAGATCTTCTACAATATATATATAGGAGTTTTATCTGGCCTTTTACATCGGCATCGTATGTAGTCATTAGGATTCGTTACCTGAACAATTTCAAGGTATAGCTTCGCGGAGAAACTTAGTTACTTCGCGGAATGAAATGGCAGACTTCGCGGAAAAAAAGAATTACCTGTTCAACATTTAAAGAAATACACATATGGGGGTTGGCTTCGCGGATTATATTATATTTCATGTCATTAACAAACACAGTTACGGTAGATTATATTTTATTTTATTTCATTAACAAACACAGTTACGGTAGATTCATGTTGGTCAGTGAGGTTCAAATAGCCTCATATAAGGATTAAACAACTAAATAATATATTCCCGATTATGGAAAAACAGACTGTATTTCTTATTTCCCTTTATTTTATTTTTTAAAATATTTATATCTGTTGCTGGATATTACGATTGTTAGCCGAACTCTCAAACTTTTCAATATTTTTCAATCGACTTTATTTTAGAACAAAATTTCCTAAACTTTGGCACGAGTTTATTTCCGGTAAATAATCTTATAGGCAAAGGCGTCATTAGGGACCGTCCATAAAGTACGTCACGCTATTTTTGACCCCCCCTACCCCCTGTCACAAACTGTCACAAATCTCGGGATCATCCCCCCCTAAAGTACGTCCCACTTTCGAATTTTTTCATTAAAATTTACACCTAATTAAAATATTTAATTTAATACTTAAATTACACTTCACTATTAAACTGTATTAAAATATAACATTTCCACTTAAAAGTAGTGATGTACCGGATTCAAAATTTTGAAATCCAGCCGGAGCTGAATTTGGCCGGATTTATGAAGTGGAATCCGGCTGGAACCGGAATCAGATTTGTTAAAATGACCGGATTCCCGATTTGCCGGAGCCATTATGAATATATATATATATATAAATTAGGGATCTACCGGCCAGCCGGATTTATGAAGTGAAACCCGCTGGAGCCGGATTTTTTAAAATAGCCGGATTCCGGATTTTCCGGAGCTGAAGACGAAATCCCGTACATCCCCACTTAAAAGAAGTATCAGATTATTAAAATGAATTTAATAGTAGAATAGTTAATTGTAAACAGTTGTCACAGTTATTCAATGAAACAGTAACTCAATCTAGATCAAATTTGAAAACAAAAATTTCAAACATTAGACTTGACAATTATATAATACAGATCATTTATCTGCTACCTTTACATTTACAATGGGTGAGGTCAAGTTTTAGATAATCTTCCGATTATGCATTCTATTGATACAGGATAAGAAGTAGATTAGCGAAACTTGACCTCAACCAGTGATTAAATAATAAAAAGGAAACAAAAACAATTTGACTAAAAGAAGACCAGATAGACAAATTATGTGACCAACTCTTGTGCTGTATTGAATATGGTTATTATGGTCCAATGAATTATGTTTCATTCAAAAATATTCACTGGACATCATCTTACAACGGTGAAGTGAAGTGTTCATACATATTTACGACCGACATCAATCTTTCACCATCATCGTTTCCTGGAAGGATAATTGCAGACAGATCAACTCGTCCTCATCCACCCACTCAACAGCCTCTGTATGTGCATTTTCTCTTCTGGCAATAACTGACATAGGTTCTCTTTGCCTTCTAGAAGCTATTCTCAAAGGACGGATGCGTTTTATCTGAGTTGATACTTGACCAGTTTGGGTGGGCACATTCTCCTGAGCCCGAGCTCTGTGTTGTCCTGTATGTTTCTTCAACATTTTTTGTGAGGCAAAATATAAATGACATACTTTGCAAAGTCGATCAAATAAGCTGGTTATCATATGGTTGTACTTTGAAAACTCCTGTTGATCTTAGCATAATGTCATCGAATTTGAGAGTTTGTGCTACAAGGAAGGTATTTATGAGAATCTGCACCTGCTCTTTCCGAAGCTTTGAGTCCATCAATTGTTTGGTCGATTGGGATTGGATAAGGAAAGAATCTTGAAGTTAAAACGTTGAAATATGAGCTTCGAGCTTAGTCGCAACATTTTATGTCCTGATATTTCACAAGTTGAGTGAGATATTGGCTGGTGCGAACATGATTGTCAAACCATTCCTGATCCTTCGATATCAGTCCTGCTGTATCCGATTCAGATTTATGAACACATTCAGGAGATACGCATGTCAATGCTATTTCGACATAAAACTAATTCAAACGTTTCACAAATTTTTTGAAAATTATTTTTAAAGCTATTTAAATTCTACTAAAAAAATATAAATAATTTAGAAAAAAAAATAAATAAATGTGTGACATCACACATGTCCTGACTCCCCCTCCCCCCTGTCACAAAGCGTTACACTTTCTTACATCCCCTCCCCCCCTCGGAGCGTGACGTACTTTATGGACGGTCCCTTAGGGGCTGCGGACCGCACCGGGTGACACCTTCACAAAGGGTGACACCCAAACGTAAAATTATGTATGTTCCCGTTATTTGTCACGGTCAAACTCGGAGAAGGTCTATAAGGTAGGTAGTGACGCGGTGATGCCATGAGCTACCGTACAGTGACGCAACTGCTTGTAAATTATGAGCAAAATCACTTAAAATGAGTTCGAAGAAAGTTACTGAGAAGAGCCAAGTAACTAAAAATAATGGTTACAATAATGGATCACCATGGATTTGAAAAAAAAATATTTTGAAAAGGATGAAATTGGCGTGTGTTTGGGACTTAGTTGCAGCATACCGAACGGGGAGATCAACAAAGTCTTCGATTGTGGAAAAAAAAGACTATATTAAATGGCTAATGGGCAAACCTTGCGAAGGGGGTGAAATAGATTACAAAACAAAGATTAGAGACATTAGAGACATTAGAGACATTAGAGACATTAGAGACATTAGAGACATTAGAGACATTAGAGACATTAGAGACATTAGAGACATTAGAGACAATAGAGACATTAGAGACATTAGAGACATTAGAGACTTTAGAGACATCAGAGACATCAGAGACATTAGAGACATTTGAGACATTTGAGACATTAGAGACCTTAGAGACATTAGAGACATTAGAGACATTAGAGACATTAGAGACATTAGAGACATTAGAGACATTAGAGACATTAGAGACATTAGAGACATTAGAGACATTAGAGACATTAGAGACATTAGAGACATTAGAGACATTAGAGACATTAGAGACATTAGAGACATTAGAGACATTAGAGACATTAGAGACATTAGAGACATTAGAGACATTAGAGACATTAGAGACATTAGAGACATTAGAGACATTAGAGACATTAGAGACATTAGAGACATTAGAGACATTAGAGACATTAGAGACATTAGAGACATTAGAGACATTAGAGACATTAGAGACATTAGAGACATTAGAGACATTAGAGACATTAGAGACATTAGAGACATTAGAGACATTAGAGACATTAGAGACATTAGAGACATTAGAGACATTAGAGACATTAGAGACATTAGAGACATTAGAGACATTAGAGACATTAGAGACATTAGAGACATTAGAGACATTAGAGACATTAGAGACATTAGAGACATTAGAGACATTAGAGACATTAGAGACATTAGAGACAATAGAGACATTAGAGACATTAGAGACATTAGAGACATTAGAGACATTAGAGACATTAGAGACATTAGAGACATTAGAGACATTAGAGACATAGAGACATTAGAGACATTAGAGACATTAGAGACATTAGAGACATTAGAGACATTAGAGACATTAGAGACATTAGAGACATTAGAGACATTAGAGACATTAGAGACATAGAGACATTAGAGACATTAGAGACATTAGAGACATTAGAGACATTAGAGACATTAGAGACATTAGAGACATTAGAGACATTAGAGACATTAGAGACATTAGAGACATTAGAGACATTAGAGACATTAGAGACATTAGAGACATAGAGACATTAGAGACATTAGAGACATTAGAGACATTAGAGACATTAGAGACAATAGAGACATTAGAGACATTAGAGACATTAGAGACATTAGAGACATTAGAGACATTAGAGACATTAGAGACATTAGAGACATTAGAGACATTAGAGACATTAGAGACATTAGAGACATTAGAGACATTAGAGACATTAGAGACATTAGAGACATTAGAGACATTAGAGACATTAGAGACATTAGAGACATTAGAGACATTAGAGACATTAGAGACATTAGAGACATTAGAGACATTAGAGACATTAGAGACATTAGAGACATTAGAGACATTAGAGACATTAGAGACATTAGAGACATTAGAGACAATAGAGACATTAGAGACATTAGAGACATTAGAGACATTAGAGACATTAGAGACATTAGAGACATTAGAGACATTAGAGACATTAGAGACATTAGAGACATTAGAGACATTAGAGACATTAGAGACATTAGAGACATTAGAGACATTAGAGACATTAGAGACATTAGAGACATTAGAGACATTAGAGACATTAGAGACATTAGAGACATTAGAGACATTAGAGACATTAGAGACATTAGAGACATTAGAGACATTAGAGACATTAGAGACATTAGAGACATTAGAGACATTAGAGACATTAGAGACATTAGAGACATTAGAGACATTAGAGACATTAGAGACATTAGAGACATTAGAGACATTAGAGACATTAGAGACATTAGAGACATTAGAGACATTAGAGACATTAGAGACATTAGAGACATTAGAGACATTAGAGACATTAGAGACATTAGAGACATTAGAGACATTAGAGACATTAGAGACATTAGAGACATTAGAGACATTAGAGACATTAGAGACATTAGAGACATTAGAGACATTAGAGACATTAGAGACATTAGAGACATTAGAGACATTAGAGACATTAGAGACATTAGAGACATTAGAGACATTAGAGACATTAGAGACATTAGAGACATTAGAGACATTAGAGACATTAGAGACATTAGAGACAATAGAGACATTAGAGACATTAGAGACATTAGAGACATTAGAGACATAGAGACATTAGAGACATTAGAGACATTAGAGACATTAGAGACATTAGAGACATTAGAGACATTAGAGACATTAGAGACATCAGAGACATTAGAGACATTAGAGACATTAGAGACATTAGAGACATTAGAGACATTAGAGACATTAGAGACATTAGAGACATTAGAGACATTAGAGACATTAGAGACATTAGAGACATTAGAGACATTAGAGACATTAGAGACATTAGAGACATTAGAGACATTAGAGACAATAGAGACATTAGAGACATTAGAGACATTAGAGACATTAGAGACATTAGAGACATTAGAGACATTAGAGACATTAGAGACATTAGAGACATTAGAGACATTAGAGACATTAGAGACATTAGAGACATTAGAGACATTAGAGACATTAGAGACATTAGAGACATTAGAGACATTAGAGACATTAGAGACATTAGAGACATTAGAGACATTAGAGACATTAGAGACATTAGAGACATTAGAGACATTAGAGACATTAGAGACATTAGAGACATTAGAGACATTAGAGACATTAGAGACATTAGAGACATTAGAGACATTAGAGACATTAGAGACATTAGAGACATTAGAGACATTAGAGACATTAGAGACAATAGAGACATTAGAGACATTAGAGACATTAGAGACATTAGAGACATTAGAGACATTAGAGACAATAGAGACATTAGAGACATTAGAGACATTAGAGACATTAGAGACATTAGAGACATTAGAGACATTAGAGACAATAGAGACATTAGAGACATTAGAGACATTAGAGACATTAGAGACATTAGAGACATAGAGACATTAGAGACATTAGAGACATTAGAGACATTAGAGACATAGAGACATTAGAGACATTAGAGACAATAGAGACATTAGAGACATTAGAGACATTAGAGACATTAGAGACATTAGAGACATTAGAGACATTAGAGACATTAGAGACATTAGAGACAATAGAGACATTAGAGACATTAGAGACAATAGAGACATTAGAGACATTAGAGACATTAGAGACATTAGAGACATTAGAGACATAGAGACATTAGAGACAATAGAGACATTAGAGACATTAGAGACATTAGAGACATTAGAGACATTAGAGACATTAGAGACATTAGAGACAATAGAGACATTAGAGACATTAGAGACATTAGAGACATTAGAGACATTAGAGACATTAGAGACATTAGAGACATTAGAGACATTAGAGACAATAGAGACATTAGAGACATTAGAGACATTAGAGACATTAGAGACATTAGAGACATTAGAGACAATAGAGACATTAGAGACATTAGAGACATTAGAGACATAGAGACATTAGAGACAATAGAGACATTAGAGACATTAGAGACATTAGAGACATTAGAGACATTAGAGACATTAGAGACATTAGAGACATTAGAGACATTAGAGACATTAGAGACATTAGAGACATAGAGACATTAGAGACATTAGAGACATTAGAGACATTAGAGACATTAGAGACAATAGAGACATTAGAGACAATAGAGACATTAGAGACATTAGAGACATTAGAGACATTAGAGACATTAGAGACATTAGAGACATTAGAGACATTAGAGACATAGAGACATTAGAGACATTAGAGACAATAGAGACATTAGAGACAATAGAGACATTAGAGACATTAGAGACATTAGAGACATAGAGACATTAGAGACATTAGAGACATTAGAGACATTAGAGACATTAGAGACATTAGAGACATTAGAGACATTAGAGACATAGAGACATAGAGACATTAGAGACATAGAGACATTAGAGACATTAGAGACATTAGAGACATTAGAGACATTAGAGACATTAGAGACATTAGAGACATTAGAGACATTAGAGACATTAGAGACATTAGAGACATTAGAGACATTAGAGACATTAGAGACATTAGAGACAATAGAGACATTAGAGACATTAGAGACAATAGAGACATTAGAGACATTAGAGACAATAGAGACATTAGAGACATTAGAGACAATAGAGACATTAGAGACAATAGAGACATTAGAGACATTAGAGACATTAGAGACATTAGAGACATTAGAGACATAGAGACATTAGAGACATTAGAGACATTAGAGACATTAGAGACAATAGAGACATTAGAGACATTAGAGACATTAGAGACATTAGAGACATTAGAGACATTAGAGACATTAGAGACATTAGAGACATTAGAGACATTAGAGACATAGAGACTAGAGACATTAGAGACAATAGAGACATTAGAGACATTAGAGACAATAGAGACATTAGAGACAATAGAGACATTAGAGACATTAGAGACATTAGAGACATTAGAGACATTAGAGACATTAGAGACATTAGAGACATTAGAGACAATAGAGACATTAGAGACATTAGAGACATTAGAGACATTAGAGACATTAGAGACATTAGAGACATTAGAGACATTAGAGACATTAGAGACATTAGAGACATTAGAGACATTAGAGACATTAGAGACATTAGAGACATTAGAGACATTAGAGACATTAGAGACATTAGAGACATTAGAGACAATAGAGACATTAGAGACAATAGAGACATAGAGACATTAGAGACATTAGAGACAATAGAGACATTAGAGACATTAGAGACAATAGAGACATTAGAGACATTAGAGACAATAGAGACATTAGAGACATTAGAGACAATAGAGACATTAGAGACATTAGAGACATTAGAGACATTAGAGACATTAGAGACATTAGAGACATTAGAGACATTAGAGACATTAGAGACATTAGAGACAATAGAGACATTAGAGACATTAGAGACATTAGAGACATTAGAGACATTAGAGACATTAGAGACAATAGAGACATTAGAGACATTAGAGACATTAGAGACATTAGAGACATTAGAGACATTAGAGACAATAGAGACATTAGAGACATTAGAGACATTAGAGACATTAGAGACATTAGAGACATAGAGACATTAGAGACATTAGAGACATTAGAGACAATAGAGACATTAGAGACATTAGAGACAATAGAGACATTAGAGACATTAGAGACATTAGAGACATTAGAGACATTAGAGACATTAGAGACAATAGAGACATTAGAGACATTAGAGACATTAGAGACATTAGAGACATTAGAGACAATAGAGACATTAGAGACATTAGAGACAATAGAGACATTAGAGACATTAGAGACATTAGAGACATTAGAGACATTAGAGACATTAGAGACATTAGAGACATTAGAGACATTAGAGACATTAGAGACATTAGAGACATTAGAGACAATAGAGACATTAGAGACATTAGAGACATTAGAGACATTAGAGACATTAGAGACATTAGAGACATTAGAGACATTAGAGACATTAGAGACATTAGAGACATTAGAGACATTAGAGACATTAGAGACATTAGAGACATAGAGACATTAGAGACATTAGAGACATTAGAGACATTAGAGACATTAGAGACATTAGAGACATTAGAGACATTAGAGACATTAGAGACATTAGAGACATTAGAGACATTAGAGACATTAGAGACATTAGAGACATTAGAGACATTAGAGACATTAGAGACATTAGAGACATTAGAGACATTAGAGACATTAGAGACATTAGAGACATTAGAGACATTAGAGACATTAGAGACATTAGAGACATTAGAGACATTAGAGACATTAGAGACATTAGAGACATCAGAGACATTAGAGACATTAGAGACATTAGAGACATAGAGACATTAGAGACATTAGAGACATTAGAGACATTAGAGACATTAGAGACATTAGAGACATTAGAGACATTAGAGACATAGAGACATTAGAGACATTAGAGACATTAGAGACATTAGAGACATTAGAGACATTAGAGACATTAGAGACATTAGAGACATTAGAGACATTAGAGACATTAGAGACATTAGAGACATAGAGACATTAGAGACATTAGAGACATTAGAGACATTAGAGACATTAGAGACATTAGAGACATTAGAGACATAGAGACATTAGAGACATTAGAGACATTAGAGACATTAGAGACATTAGAGACATAGAGACATTAGAGACATTAGAGACATTAGAGACATTAGAGACATTAGAGACATTAGAGACATTAGAGACATTAGAGACATTAGAGACATTAGAGACATTAGAGACATTAGAGACATTAGAGACATTAGAGACATTAGAGACATTAGAGACATAGAGACATTAGAGACATTAGAGACATTAGAGACATTAGAGACATTAGAGACATTAGAGACATTAGAGACATTAGAGACAATAGAGACATTAGAGACATTAGAGACATTAGAGACATTAGAGACATTAGAGACATTAGAGACATTAGAGACATAGAGACATTAGAGACATTAGAGACATTAGAGACATTAGAGACATTAGAGACATTAGAGACATAGAGACATTAGAGACATTAGAGACATTAGAGACATTAGAGACATTAGAGACATTAGAGACATAGAGACATTAGAGACATTAGAGACATTAGAGACATTAGAGACATTAGAGACATTAGAGACATAGAGACATTAGAGACATTAGAGACATTAGAGACATTAGAGACATTAGAGACATCAGAGACATTAGAGACATTAGAGACATTAGAGACATTAGAGACATCAGAGACATTAGAGACATTAGAGACATTAGAGACATTAGAGACATTAGAGACATTAGAGACATTAGAGACATTAGAGACATTAGAGACATTAGAGACATTAGAGACATAGAGACATTAGAGACATTAGAGACATAGAGACATTAGAGACATTAGAGACATTAGAGACATTAGAGACATAGAGACATTAGAGACATTAGAGACATTAGAGACATTAGAGACATTAGAGACATTAGAGACATAGAGACATCAGAGACATTAGAGACATTAGAGACATTATTTTAGTATTAAGTTTTTAAATTATTTTATACAACCACTACAATAAATGTATAAAATGTAAATAACAATATGATTTTTGTTCTCATGTTGTTCTTGATCCTTCTCGTCCATGAGAGGCATCCATCGATCATTGTCAGCGTCTGCTATTCCTCCAATGGCATAAGCCACCTACGAGAGACCTCCAGGCATCGTTATCCTGGGCCAGCTTCTCCAGGATCTTCCGGTCATGGCAAATTCTCTTGATGTCTGCCTCCAATTCTCGGTGCCAAGTGTTTCTTTGACGGCCTCTTTTTCGCTTACCCTGGGGGTTCCATTTCGGGGCTTGCTTTGCTGTATTGGAAGCAGGTTTTCTTAGTGTAAGACCAATCCATCTCCACCACTTCTGGAGAATCTCTTCCTCAAATGGCTTCTGCTTTGTCCGCTGCCACAGTTCCTGGTTGCTGATTTTGTCCGGCCAGTGATTTCTTAGAATCCTTCTTAGACAATTGTTGATAAAGTGCTTGGTTATGGTTAGGTTTACGGCCGTTGTTCTCCACGTCATGGCTCTATATAGCCACACAAACCTAAACATTCTTTAGTTGTTGGAAGGCTGCTCTTGCCTTCCCAATCCTTATTTTGACATCAGCGTCTGTACCGTGACTGTACCACCTTGTTTATCTTCCACGCTGCAAAGGTAAACAAAACTGTCAACCTCCTCGAGTGCTTCTCCTTCAAGCATGATGGGTGATGTACTTGTGGCATTAACCTTGAGGACTTTACACTTCCCTTCGTGTATGCTGAGACCCATGCTAGCAGAAGTGGCTGCAACAACAGTGTTTGTTTTCTCCTGCATCTGTTGTTGGCTATGTGCAAGAAGGGCAAAATCATCAGAAAAGTCAAGATCATCAAGTTGTTTGCACAAGGGCCATTGGGTGCCATTCCTTTTTTGCTGTGCGGATGTTTTCATCACCCAGTCAATGGCTAACAAGAACGGGAAAGGTGTCAAAAATCAAACTTGTCTCACACCGTTCTTCCCCTAGAAAGCATCTTTCACCAGTTGACCATGGACAACTCGGCAATTCATCCCTTCATACGTGTTTCTGATTATATCAGTTATCTTCTGCGGCACCCCATAATGTCTTAGCAATCTCCACAGGGCTGCCTGTCCACATTGCCGAAGTCTTTTTTTTATATTTAACAAAGTTCACATCGAGAGGCGAGTTCCACTCCAGTGACTGCTCCAGAATCTTTTTTCATGGGAACGGATTTATAATTTTCACTCTATTTCTTATGTAAAAAATACGCTTGGTAAACGTCCAATTTGATATACGTCCAGAACATAAGCAGTGATACTTAACTGGCACAAAAGGCCACCTGATCACAAAGATAAAGAAGGAAGTAAGAGGTTTCACAGCAGTCGGTTGGGTTAAACATAGTTTAAATTACATTGTGATTTATTGAATTAAATTTTAGCCATCCTCTCAAGAAAAAAAAATAGTTGCACCTGAAGCGGAACAGACAACATTGAAAGACTTTATTTAAATTTGAGTTAATTTCTTAATTAAACAAAACTTTTCTTTTAAAAAATGCCCAGCACCACGCTGAATCTGAAAGTCCAGCCTTGAACAAACCGAGGACTATCCTCAACTTTTGTTTAGGTCCTAAAGCCTTAAACGTACCTAGTGAGATATTAATGAATGGGGCCGTCCATAAAGTACGTCAGGCTCCCTAGGGGGGGGGGACTTGTGTAAGAAAGTGTGACAGTTTGTGATAGGGGGGGAGGGGGTGGTCCGGCCATGTGTGACGTCACAGTGTTTTATATTAAATTTTAATTATTTTACTTATACATTTTTTTTTAAAGTGTGACCTACTTGAGGGGGGAGGGGTCCGAGATCTGTGACAGTTTGTGACAGGGGAGAGGGGGGGTAAAATGGTCAAAATAGCGTGACGTACTTTATGGACGGCCCCTAATAGATACGTCATTAAGGGACTAGAAAGCTATGGTGGAAAAATGTTTATTGCTTTAGGTCGCCATAAATAAATTGTCAAAGAACAAGTAAAGGTATGTACTGAGCTATGACAATCTATATACATGTATGTGTTACTGCCAAAGCCCGAAATCGGCCGGACTTCGGGCTTTGGTCGTAACATATACACATTTTTTACATCCCCGGATGTTTCGACCCTTTTCGTTTTTACCTCGTAAAATTGTTGTTGTTATTGTTGTTATATTTTTTCTTCTAATTAAAAATAATAATAATATAGTTTAATGTAATTATCCATTAAAAATTATAAACGACATGAAATAGTTATTTTCAACGTTTAATTTACCACTAAAAAGTATATACACTGAAAACCAGTCAACATTAAGTGCGAATTCATGATTGTGTTAAATGCACCACTCCTCTGAGGTAGCAAGTTCTTCCCA
This sequence comes from Ampullaceana balthica, assembly GCA_944989445.1. Taxonomy (NCBI): domain Eukaryota; kingdom Metazoa; phylum Mollusca; class Gastropoda; family Lymnaeidae; genus Ampullaceana; species Ampullaceana balthica. The sequence goes on along the minus strand of CALYLW010000487.1, from coordinate 574,977 downwards.
ACCTATCCAACTCCATCCCCCCCCCATCCCAAACCGATGTAATCGGACAATAAAAAGGCAATGTATAAAGGTACCTACATTCTCTCAGCCCCAAATCCCTTTATTTACCTTCTCCATAACCCGGGGTCCGTGGTCGTCACTTAGTCTAGCCTTCTCAAACATGTCATTTGTAACCCCGGACAGTTCGACCACAGGATGTTTTGACAAGGGGGATGTCAATATTGTTAAAAAAATCTGCCCGGGTAACCATGATTCAAATTTGATTTTTACTGAGCAGTTGTTTGTATTTGAATGAATGCGTGTATATATAGCATAAGTTAATTGTTTTAAATTTTATTTTAAACACAATTTTTAATTTCAATAAATACTTCATCAAAATGGTGCTATTTTTTTTGGAATTTTTATTTTTTACTATGCATTTATGTAGTTTTTTCACTTGGGGTCCTTGGGTAAGTTTAGACAATGAAAAGGGGTCTATGTGTCAAAAAAGTTTGGAACCGCTGTGTTAGATGAACTGTTGGACAAGAATAGCTATGTCGTAAAGTCGCTGTTATGACAGTCGCTCTTTTGATACAGTCGCTCTTTTGAAGTCGCTATTATGACGGTCGCTCTTTTGATACAGTCGCTATTTTGAAGTCGCTATTATGACGGTCGCTCTTTTGATACAGTCGCTCTTTTGAAGTCGCTATTATGACGGTCGCTCTTTTGATACAGTCGCTATTTTGAAGTCGCTATTATGACAGTCGCTCTTTTGATACAGTCGCTATTTTGAAGTCGCTATTATGACAGTCGCTCTTTTGATACAGTCGCTATTTTGAAGTCGCTATTATGACGGTCGCTCTTTTGATACAGTCGCTATTTTGAAGTCGCTATTATGACGGTCGCTGTTTTGATACAGTCGCTATTTTGAAGTCGCTATTATGACGGTCGCTGTTTTGACAGTCGCTATTTTGAACCCGTGCCGTGTTGACAAGCTCGCCAGAAAAAGACGTTGCGACCCTCGCCAGATGTCTCGGTCGGGTGGTCTTATTTAATTTCGCCTCGCGCGATCTATATTTGAAATGTTCTGGACCTTCTACTTAAACAGTCACCTTTGACATCAAGGGCCATTCAATTTAAATTTCCAATTCAGTCAAACAGCCTTTAAGTAGATTATATTTTCTTTACAAGTAAAACAATAAATACCCGCTAGTACTGTTTACTACCGTTATTTTAGTTCACATACCGTTTAATAATATGCCAGTACTGTTTAGTACCGTTATTTTAGTTCACATACCGTTCATAATATGCCAGTACTGTTTAGTACCGTTATTTTAGTTCACATACCGTTCATAATATACCAGTACTGTTTAGTACCATCATATAGTTTAGTTGTCCCCAACCTTTTTATCGCCGCGGACCGATCAAAGTTTAATAATTTTACCGCGGCCCGCTGGCGCGGGGCGAAGGAGGGGTGGGGGAGCGGGGCGGGCAGTGATTATTTCTACATGTATTTGAGATTGTTCTGATTTAACTATACTGAAACAAGCCTTCAAAAATATAATACCTAATAGATACCAGTGATAACATACATGTTTGACAATGACCAAGTGAGACAGTGAGGGTATGGGAGACAGTGAGGGTACGTGAGACAGTGAGGGTAAGTGAGACAGTGAGGGTATGTGAGACAGTGAGGGTAAGTGAGACAGTGAGGGTAAGTGAGACAGTGAGGTTAAGTGTGACAGTGAGGGTAAGTGTGACAGTGAGGGTAAGTGTGACAGTGAGGGTAAGTGAGACAGTGAGGGTAGGTGTGACAGTGAGGGTAAGTGAGACAGTGAGGGTAAGTGAGACAGTGAGGGTAAGTGAGACAGTGAGGGTAAGTGAGGTTAAGTGTGACAGTGAGGGTAAGTGTGACAGTGAGGGTAAGTGTGACAGTGAGGGTAAGTGTGACAGTGAGGGTAAGTGTGACAGTGAGGGTAAGTGTGACAGTGAGGGTAAGTGAGGTTAAGTGTGACAGTGAGGGTAAGTGTGACAGTGAGGGTAAGTGTGACAGTGAGGGTAAGTGAGACAGTGAGGGTATGGGTAAGTGAGACAGTGAGGGTAAGTGAGACAGTGAGGGTAAGTGAGACGGTGAGGGTAAGTGAGACAGTGCGGGTAAGTGAGACAGTGAGGGTAAGTGAGACAGTGAGGGTAAGTGAGACAGTGAGGGTAAGTGTGACAGTGAGGGTAAGTGAGACAGTGAGGGTAAGTGTGACAGTGAGGGTAAGTGAGACAGTGACGGTAAGTGAGACAGTGAGGGTAAGTGAGACAGTGAGGGTAAGTGTGACAGTGATGGTAAGTGAGACAGTGAGGGTAAGTGAGACAGTGAGGGTAAGTGTGACAGTGAGGGTAAGTGAGACAGTGAGGGTAAGTGAGACAGTGATGGTAAGTGAGACAGTGAGGGTTAGTGTGACAGTGAGTGTAAGTGATACAGTGAGGGTAAGTGTGACAGTGAGGGTAAGTGTGACAGTGAGGGTAAGTGTAACAGTGAGGGTATGTGAGACAGTGAGGGTAAGTGTCACTGTGAGGGTAAGTGTGACAGTGAGGGTATGTGAGACAGTGAGGGTAAGTGTGACAGTGAGGGTAAGTGTGACAGTGAGGGTATGTGAGACAGTGAGCGTAAGTGTGACAGTGAGGGTAAGTGTGACAGTGAGGGTAAGTGAGACAGTGAGGGTAAGTGTGACAGTGAGGGTAAGTGTGACAGTGAGGGTAAGTGTGACAGTGAGGGTATGTGAGACAGTGAGCGTAAGTGTGACAGTGAGGGTAAGTGTGACAGTGAGGGTAAGTGAGACAGTGAGGGTAAGTGAGACAGTGAGGGTAAGTGTGACAGTGAGGGTAAGTGTGACAGTGAGGGTATGTGAGACAGTGAGCGTAAGTGTGACAGTGAGGGTAAGTGAGACAGTGAGGGTAAGTGTGACAGTGAGGGTAAGTGTGACAGTGAGGGTAAGTGTGACAGTGAGTTTCCTTTTAAAAGTTACGATAAAAATGCGAATACTACGGTATTAAAGATGTGTTAAAAAAACAAAACATAAAAAGCAGAGGGGGAAAAAAGGGAACTCTCAAATGTTGAAGTTTTTTTTTCTTCCTTTTATTTCCACCAATGGAATCGCTAATCACAGCAATTGTTTATCTTCCTATTGTAAACAGAGTGTCTTTAGACTTCCATCTTGATTGAATAAATTTAGTGAGTTATCTTTCGAAATTAAATTTGAATTTATTATTGTTTTATTTTAATATAACATTTGATATCACTACGCCTAAGAAACACTGACTAAATCCCCACTGCATGAAAGTTGATTAATGAGTAGTGTGATTGAGTTTGAGTGAATTCTTTGGACTTTGGAGAAATTTAAGATTGGACTTTTTGGAATACAATTAAATTCAATAAATACATGAATACATGAATACAATGAATACATGAATACATTAATACATGAATACAATGAATACAATGAATACAATGAATACAATGAATACAATGAATACAATGAATACATTAATACATGAATACAATGAATACAATGAATACAATGAATAAATTAATACATGAATACAATGAATACAATGAATACATGAATACATTAATACATGAATACAATGAATACAATGAATACATTAATACATGAATACGATGAATACAATGAATACAATGAATACAATGAATACATTAATACATGAATACAATGAATACAATGAATACAATGAATAAATTAATACATGAATACAATGAATACAATGAATACATGAATACATTAATACATGAATACAATGAATACAATGAATACAATGAATACATTAATACATGAATACAATGAATACAATGAATAAATTAATACATGAATACAATGAATAAATTAATACATGAATACAATGAATACAATGAATACATGAATAAATTAATACATGAATACAATGAATACAATGAATACATGAATAAATTAATACATGAATACAATGAATACAATGAATACATGAATAAATTAATACATGAATACAATGAATACATGAATAAATTAATACATGAATACAATGAATACAATGAATAAATTAATACATGAATACAATGAATACATGAATAAATTAATACATGAATACAATGATTACATGAATAAATTAATACATGAATAAATTAATACATGAATACAATGAATACAATGAATAAATTAATACATGAATACAATGAATACATGAATAAATTAATACATGAATACAATGAATACATGAATAAATTAATACATGAATAAATTAATACATGAATACAATGAATACATGAATAAATTAATACATGAATACAATGAATACAATGAATAAATTAATACATGAATACAATGAATACAATGAATACATGAATAAATTAATACATGAATACAATGAATACATGAATAAATTAATACATGAATAAATTAATACATGAATACAATGAATACATGAATAAATTAATACATGAATACAATGAATACAATGAATACATGAATAAATTAATACATGAATAAATTAATACATGAATACAATGAATACATGAATAAATTAATACATGAATAAATTAATACATGAATACAATGAATACATGAATAAATTAATACATGAATACAATGAATACATGAATACAATTAATACTTGAATAAATTAATACATGAATACAATGAATACAATGAATACATGAATAAATTAATACATGAATAAATTAATACATGAATACAATGAATACATGAATACAATTAATACATGAATAAATTAATACATGAATACAATGAATACAATGAATACATGAATACAATTAATACTTGAATAAATTAATACATGAATACAATGAATACAATGAATACATGAATAAATTAATACATGAATAAATTAATACATGAATACAATGAATACATGAATACAATTAATACTTGAATAAATTAATACATGAATACAATGAATACATGAATAAATTAATACATGAATAAATTAATACATGAATACAATGAATACAATGAATACATGAATACAATTAATACATGAATAAATGTATTATTTCTTTGTCGACTGGGAGAGGTAATCTGACTGATAAAATTAGCAAGTGTTTGAGATAATTCTGTCCTAAAGCTACTACTTAGTTAATTAGTACTACTACTAGCACACAAACATTCACATAGGCATAGGGTAAAGAAAGTAATAAGCCCCAGGTCCAGGTTTTCAACATGTTTTTTCCCCTTTGAAATCAATAAATATTATTAAATTCAAACAACTCATGCTTTTAATTCAATTGCAATCCATATTTCTATAAGAATAAGGGAATAATTTTATTCAACATAATTATGGAGCAATATAGCAAAAATATACCAAATAACAAATAGTTAGACCTATCCAATTTTATCCATTAATGAAACTTAACCAAACTGGGGCAATAAGCCCAGTTTTGTAGAAGGTATGTATATATTATCACAATGTCAACTCTCATTGGTATACTCCATGTCTTAAATATAAGCCTCTTCTTGGATTTCTATGCATTGACATGGTACCAAATGTATTGGTTCACCCTTTTTTGTGTCTTGTTGTCAGTGAAGAAGTCTGATTCATCACAGATAAATTTTTCACTTTGGTGACCATATAATTTCCACAGACTGTTAAGTATTCTTGTGTAGTTCAAGCCATTGCTTAATCCCTTGCATAATGCTCTGTTTTTCTTGGGACTATTGTTTGGTTGGATGGTGCCATGGAAAGCCACACAACCAGTCAAGTCTTGGTTGACGATCTGCAAATTGCAACTAATGGAACTATTTTCAATATTGCAAAAACAAATTTTTTAAAATTATTTTCACAAATCATTAAATTTTGTTATCATTTTAAATCATTTCTTAATATTGCTAATTAGTTTACAACATGAAATGTCTTTATTATATCAATATTTTTTGGTGGTTTTCACATTTTTTAAAAAGTTGGGGGCGTAAACCCCCAAGATTTTCATAAATTAATTTAACCAGGCTAATTAATGAGCAACTGGACCAAAGTCCTCTCATAAATGCTCTCCATTCAAAATAATACAGGAAAGTTTTACATTTATGTTAATATTAGAATTAGAGCTCTTTATAAAAAATTTCTCATCCTTCATCCAAGACCAACTTTAGTTAGCAAAAACAAATGGCTTCCTCACTTGCAGAACATGGCCAAGAAATATCAGTTTTTAACTAAAAAATGAGCTGGTACTGTGTGATATAAAGATCAGGTATGTGCTGGTACTGTGTGATATAAAGATCAGGTATGTGCTGGTACTGTGTGATATAAAGATCAGGTATGTGCTGGTACTGTGTGATATAAAGATCAGGTATGTGCTGGTACTGTGTGATATAAAGATCAGGTATGTGCTGGTATTGTGTGATATAAAGATCAGGTATGTGCTGGTACTGTGTGATATAAAGATCAGGTATGTGCTGGTATTGTGTGATATAAAGATCAGGTATGTGCTGGTACTGATCTTTGTATCACACAGTACCAGCACATACCTGACCTTTAAATTACATTATACAGCACATATCACACAGTATCGGATTGTTACAGTAACAGCACATATCGCACAGTATCTGATTGTTACAGTAACAGCACATGTCAAACAGTATCGGATTGTTACAGTAACAGCACATATCACACAGTATCTGATTGTTACAGTAACAGGACATATCACGAAGTATCTGATTGTTACAGTAACAGCACATATCGCACAGTATCTGATTGTTACAGTAACAGCACATATCACACAGTATCTGATTGTTACAGTAACAGCACATATCACACAGTATCTGATTGTTATGATTGTTACAGTAATAGCCCATATCACACAGTATCGGATTGTTACAGTAACAGCACATATCACACAGTATCGGATTGTTACAGTAACAGCACATATCACACAGTATCGGATTGTTACAGTAACAGCACATATCGCACAGTATCTGATTGTTACAGTAACAGCACATATCACACAGTATCGGATTATTACAGTAACAGCACATATTGCACAGTATCGGATTGTTACAGTAACAGCACATATCACACAGTATCTGATTGTTACAGTAACAGCACATATCACACAGTATCTGATTGTTACAGTAACAGCACATGTCACACAGTATCGGATTGTTACAGTAACAGTACATATCACACAGTATCGGATTGTTACAGTAACAGCACATATCACTCAGTATCAGATTGTTACAGTAACAGCACATATCGCACAGTATCGGATTGTTACAGTAACAGCACATAACTAAAAAATCAAATCTATTTCATTAATAATTACTGCATGCTACACGAAAGCATCGTGTGCCAGATGTTAAATGTCATATTCAGATATCAGATATGTCGGATTAAGATTCAGATGTCAAACATGAGATGTTAGATGTGTATACTACATGACAAGTTTAATTCTGGTTTACTCTAACACTTACCTAAAGTATCCTTCTATCACTACCTTAACCTAATGTGTTCCACTAACCAGAACCCTAATTTAACTTACTGGATACAATCTGTGGCGTACCATATGCTGCAGACTTGCTCATATATAGTGCTAAGAAAGGTGTTGCCTTTAACTCTCATCCACCTGCATAATCTAATTACTATTACTGGGTTGATGATATTTCAATCATACCATTTGTTCTGAAAGTTTAAGATAGACAATTGAACTAACTTATTATTTTATTTTGTATAGACAATGGCGTCCAACGTCGAGAATTTGAGGGTGGCAGTCAGGATAAAGCCAGCTCTTGACAAGTGAGTTATTGAAGATTCTTAAAGATATTTAAATATGTTTTTTTCTAACGTTTATTTGTAAAATAGATTTAATTAAAAAATCATTATAGGTGGGCAATCCATTAACATTGTAAAGTTTGAGTGTAAAGTCTTAATTGGAAAAGATTCATTGTTTTATTTGAGCAGTATCATGTGTCTGCTATAAACATATTGAGATATGACACTCATTTACATATTATAAACATACTAGCATACACCTGTCAAAAATGACGGAAGTTTTCAGCTGAAATCTATTTTATTAAAAATTCACTTTTTTAGGGCGCCTACGGCGCCGACCTTTTTCAAAAGCCCAACTAACTTGTCCTTGTTTGATAAATACGAAATATTAAACTTTCTGAAATGTACACAAAGTATTTTATAATAGGGGTTGCAGGGCACCTACGGCGCCCCCTTTGTTTTTTGATTTTATAATTAACCATCATCAAATCTCTTTTTACATTGATCCCTTTTCCAAAAATAAAATATGAGCGAAAACAATGATGTCATATAATATTTTTTTACAGCTCATATTTAATTTGCACACCTTTTGATGCTTTGGTGCAGTAATTTGGTTTTCCCTGCTTTCTAAAATTAGTAGCGTCAGGACTGACAGACACTACTTGCATGACAATTGAAAATTATATTTTTTAATTGAGATTGTGACACTCGTTTAAATAATAATTTGGTAAAAATGATATAAAATTCATTTGCTTCAAATCTTAGCGAAATCAACCTATGGCATGTGGATGGGCGCAAGATTCCTCTAGACAGCCCGCATTCTGATTCAGCATTTAATTTTGGTAAATCCTTGTGGCTTTTTAAAATATATCATTTTATAAATTAAAATTCCATAATTGTAAACTTATCTGAATAATATTTGGGAAGGCATATATAATTGTCTACTGGTGTATTAGTAATTTGATAAAAAGATTAACATTTTCTATGTCATACATTCTTTTTTAAAATCTTCTTTATTGGATCATTTTTAGATGAGGTGTTTGGGGTATCTGCCACCAATGAGAATGTTTACAAAGACCTTTTATCAGAGATTGTGCAAAATGTCATGGAAGGTCTAAATGATATGCAAAATGTTTGTGTAATAGATTATAGATATTTTTCTGTGTAATCCCCCTTAAATGATGTAAGGGATGATTTTGTTCTAATTTTGGTTGATTTATTGGTAGGCACATTCATTTGATGATTTATTGGTAGGCACATTCATTTGATGATTTATTGGTAGGCACATTCATTTGATGATTTATTGGTAGGCACATTCATTTGATGATTTATTGGTAGGCACATTCATTTGATGATTTATTGGTAGGCACATTCATTTGATGATTTATTGGTAGGCACATTCATTTGATGATTTATTGGTAGGCACATTCATTTGATGATTTATTGGTAGGCACATTCATTTGATGATTTATTGGTAGGCACATTCATTTGATGATTTATTGGTAGGCACATTCATTTGCTTTGGGCAGTCAGGGTCCGGAAAGACGTTCACCACTGATGAAATACGCCACCTGGCCATAAATGATATTTTAAGTTATATCGAAAATGTGAGTTTCATTTTAAATATTTAAATATAAAAAAGTTTTATGTGAGCATATTTATTTACCCTGGCAAAAAGTTTGTTTTTTAAGTCCTTGTCTTACTTTCAAATTTTTAAAAAATTAGAAGGTTAACAAATGGTCTGCATTTCCTAAATAAAATCAAAAGTTTTTTATTTGAATTTTTGTGTGTAAATAAATGTATTGATAAGGACATATTTCTATGCATCTAAAATTATATATGGTGCTAATTTTATTTATCCAACTCTTAGTGTCCTGATAGGGAGTTTCTCTTGAGGGTTAGTTTCGTTGAACTCTATAATGAACAAGTTACTGACTTGCTTTCTGACAATAGTGACGTGATTCTCAGAGAAGATGGGGTAAGTACTTGATGTTTTTTCAATTAAAACTTGTGCACAGGTTAAAAAAAAACATAACTATATTTCTCTCTGAATTATTTGAGATTAAGAACTAATTGTTCTCTTTCAAAACTGAGCGGCCTGGTTCAAGAATTCAAAGCCATATATATAATATTACATTATTTACATTTAAAATTATTAGTTTTTAATTGAGATGTTTTTAAATGTTATACACTGATTCCTATACCAGCAAAAATTCATTTTTGTTTTGATTCCTTTACTAAATTACCAAATGTCTGAACACATTTCTATGGTCTATACATTTTTACAGGAAAAAATGTTGTTTTTGAGGGAATTAATGAAATGATTATTAACTCATTAGCTCCTGATGCGGGTCCGTACGGATGCGCCCAAATGCGTCTTTTCACCTAGCGACGCACTATCGTATTTTTAGTTTAAAAATAGCACGAAATCTCGCTTTCCTCGAGTTTTCCGGCTAATGCGTGATTCTACGAGATTTCAATAAACATCACTGGATGTTTTTATCTTCTTTCACTTTCGATCCATGTGTGAATTAGTTTGACGCGTCTATATGGCGTATGTATTCAGCCGAGGTGCCGAAAATCGCGTTATCAGACTTCAATCCTCATTACTTCGCAGTGCATGTTATATTATTATTAAACTTAATTCATTTCTTGATGCATTAAACATTTTATTTTTTAAGATAAATGAATATCTTTAGAAAATAAAAGCATTTCTCTAATGGAATCAAAAGCTTAACGAAGTTGCTTCCCTTTTGTCCGGAATATGAAATAGATTCGGAAGTAGCCCTTCAGGAGCTAATGAGTTAATAACTTTGACCAAGTGTCTGAGCTTCTTTAATAGGGGAATGGTAATCTGGATTTTTTGTTTTGTTTTGTTTCTTAAATGTTTTTTTTTCAATATTAATTTCACTTTGTTACTGGGCTACTTATAGCTAATAATTTAGGATACAATAAATATGATTAATAGTAAAATAAATAAATCTAATTTTAAAACGTAAATAAAATTCTAAATTAAATTATTGTTTTTAACTTTTTGCAGAGAGAAGGCACATGGCTGAAACTACTTTGAATGCCAGATCATCCCGATCAAGCACAATTTTCAGAATTGTATGTTGTTTTTTTTCAATAGTATTTCATATTATTGTTCATTTGATAATATTTTAACATAATAATAATCATTTAAATTTGATTGTAATATGTTATCTGTTATATATTCTTTTTTTGTTCCTGCCACTACCACTAAAGTGGGATACAATCTGATTAATTTTGCTGAAAGTTAGCCTGAAATCTTCCTTTAGTCTGTTGTTTAAATTTAAAAATGTATGTATTTGTTTTTTTGTTTCTTTAGCCCATTTTCATGTTCAGTGCCTAAATAATCTCCTTTATGTAATATTCATTTCATTAAAATTTAAGATTGTGGAAAGTCAGATGGGAGAAAGTGAAGAACTAGAATCATCTGGTGTCCTTGTTGGAACACTTGTGAGTAACAGATTTCTATACATCGTTTTTGCACCTCAGAATTACACATTATTTTGAATTTTCTGGCATACAGTCATGCTAACCAAAATCATCAACTGTCCAGTTTAGAGTCATTTCAACTTTTGATTATGCATAGTCAAATGTAGTTTGGATTATCCAGCTTACAGTCAACAATGATATTGTATGAAACTAGTAAATTTGTCATGACTTGTTGTAATTTGAATTAGCTCTCATGAAATATGTATGTATGAGAAATTCTGTTAGAGGCATCTTAATTTTACATAATTCATCCAGCTTCAAGATCCTATATTTGACAAGAAAGAAATTTGACAAGTTTACTGTTAAAATATAACATACATTAATTTTAGATTAATATAATGGTAACAATATTTTAAAATCGGAGTGGTTATCCCCAGAATTCTGCGAATAATTTTCAACGTTATCCCCAGAATTCTGCGAATAACGTTGAACGTTATCCCCAGAATTCTGTGGTTATAGAGACCCAGTTTAAAAAGCCAAAATTCAACATATCCTCGTGGCCGCTTGGTAGAGTGAAGGACAGTTAACGTTGTGGTACAGGGTTCGATTTTCGCTAGTGGAATAATTTTTTTTTAAAAATATTTTTTTTGTGCATGGTTCGATTTTTAGATGGGGAATCTTTTTTTTGTTTTCTTTTTAATTATTTTTTTTCTATTTTAAATCTTTTGTTATTGCATAATATTTAAATGATTCACGTTCATCCCACTGCGACGCGACCTTTGTAGCGGCGCAATTGAATATAATACTGCCAATATTGCTAACACTAATAGTAGTACTACTAATAATGACTAATAATAGAACTAATACCCTATCCTATATTATAAATAAATATATTGTCCTATATTCTCCAATAATACGTCATGGACTGTAAAAAAAACTATATTACTGCAGGACTGGTCTAAAGGAATTGGAGGCCCTTGGCCTTGGCGAAGTGAATTTGGTGGCCCTAAATAAAATGTAATAGAAAAATAAAAGAATAAATAAAGAAAAATTCTTGTGCGAGGCCCCCATTAATCATAATTAGTGATAATAATGATTGAAACTAATCGGAGGCCTTAGCCCTAGGCGGCTGCCTAGTTTGCCTATGCCTAAGCCTTACTAAGTCAAGTCAAAGCCTAAAGCCAAAGCCTACATTACTATCACTACTACTAATAATATTAATAATAGTACCAATAGCCAATCCTATAATATATGTATATATATATATATATATATATGATAAATATATTGGCCTATATCATATATCCAAAACGCAATGTCAATGGACTATACTTAGAGCTAGATAAAAATAGCTCAGGGCACTGAACAGATTCTAAAATTGTCTAATTGTCTAAAATATAATTGTAAACTTAAAATCAATATGAAAAACAATAAGGCTGGTACTGTTTTCTTATTCAGGTCAGATATAATTATTAGAAATCAACGTGAATTTACTTAATATACATGATATAATGATAAATAATGTTCAAAATTAACTTTGAGAATAGTTCACTGAATTCTCCCATCAACGTCGAGAGTCATTCACAGAATTCTGGGGATAACGTTCAAAGTTATTCGCAGAATTCTGGGGATAACGTTGTAAAATTATTCGCAGAATTCTGGGGATAACGCTTTCCTTTTAAAATTGAATAGAATTTTTTTAAATTAATGAAATTTGTAATTGAAGCTTTACTAAATTTTTTGTTAAATTCTTTAGCACACAATCTTATTAAAATTTCTTTTTTTGAATCAGTTTAAGCGGATACGAAAATTTTATTTCCTTTTCAGTTTCTGGTTGACCTCGCTGGCAGCGAAAAGGCATCTGCCAACACTGGGGAAAGACGCCGGGAAGGTATCAACATCAACAAAAGTCTGCTGACCCTGTCCCTAGTAATAAGACAGCTGTCCCAAGAAGCCAAGTATGTTGTTTTAACCCACGAACTGTGGTCGGCCGAAAAAATCGGCCGATCGGCGCATTTCGTACTGTGACGGCCGATAAAAACGGCCGACAAAAATCACGGTCAAATAGCAACTTCCAATCCACTATTCAGGCCTGTCAACCCTCCCGATTTTTTCGGGATTATACGGATTTTTTACCCATGCTTACGAAATCCCGATAAGACCCTTAATCTCCCGAATTTCCGAAAAAAAAATTCACCATGAAAAATCCGAATGCGAAAAAATTATAAAAAGAAAAAGGCTAATACTAATAATGGCGGTGATGTATTTCGAAAATGAAAATGCCACTTCCTAGGTTTTTTCCTGTACTTCCGTTATCCAAGCGAACCGCGTTATCTAACTATTTCTTCGTTGGCCATCCGATCGTACATTATTCCTTTTACCAGCCTAATAAAAAAAAATGAAAAATTCAGCTGTTCTGTGACTAAAAAAAAATGGATACATTTGTAAGGAACGCTGCTAAAAACGGTTTTCCAGTGACTGAGCTTCAGAGTGTTTGTACTAGTACTAAGAGTACTAAGACTAGTCTAACTAAACAAATAAAGAAAAGACGTCATTTGTCATTGGGACATTCGTTTTCGAAACAGTATCAGTATTTGGAAAAACACTCGCCTGTGGCCGTGGCGAAACATTTGCAATCTGTGCCAGACCTAATTATCTTTTGAAAGTGGTGGGTTCAATAACAATAAAAAATAGTTTAATGCAAAAATTACAACTGATGATTAGTAAAAGTAAAGTAAAAGTAGTGAATCTACATCTGTTAACAATTACTTTGTTATTATTGTTGAAGGAATAGGAAATTCAGATATGAGATGGAAAGTTTTATTTACCATGCTACTTTTTGGAAGAAATAAAGATTTTTCTAATACTAATACCTATCTTTTTAATGCCAGATTCAAAGAAATGTTTCCCGAAAAATTACAATGAAATAAGAGCAATTATTAATTCGGTTAATTCAGATGAATGATACTCTTTCCAAAGTTTTTTTTCTAACTAAAAACTAATATTTATCTACAAGCAAAGCTAACTTCAATTGACGAAAGAACTGTTCAAGTTCAAAAAGGCCACTAGGGAAATGCTGGAAAGCTGAACTCTATGCAGCCTCTGTTCATATGTGAAAAACATGGTTATTCTCTCGTGTATCTGAATGCAATGTAAACATTTCCAGTATTCTGTGGTGTTCTGTAGACACTTATATTAAAAGATAATGGATTTAACTTATTACTTTATATTTATTTAGTATGTAGTTTTTAAACCAGCGCCGTGGGGTGCTGCAACGCCGCGCGTGGACCCCTCTACAGAATTTTTTTCTTGGCAGGTTGGCAGGCCTGACTATTTTATCGTAAACTGAGCCACTTCCTTTTATTATTAATTACATCTTCTTCCGGGTCAAGCTTGAGGTTAAAAACTTTAAAAATAGTATTTTTTATCGGTGTGTTATAAACACTATTTTCTTACGCCGATTTTGAAACCAAAATGGATTATTCTGCAGCTGGAACTTCGGGTAAAGGTTAAAAAAAAAGGTAGAAATATATTTGAAAGCCTGATATATGAAGATCTAAGTGTTACGTCTCTATGTTTAGGTGGATTGTACCTTGCTCTCCGCTACACACAACTTACACAAGAGATGACACAAGTCTGTGTAACGATGCAATGTTTATTCTACTATAAACAACTGTACAACTGGCTGTCTTGCCTTGACATAAAATACATCTATATATAACGGCTGTATGCTCCAGCATGCCCCGACCCGACCGCTTCTGGGCGACGTTAAACTCAACTCTGTTTTACTGCTACCCTGCAGCTCCCCGGTCTATCCTGACCGGTCTGACCGCCCAACACTGTGCGAACTACCCAGATGTCTGCCACCCTGCCCTCGTCTCGACTACTCTCTTATAACCCCCCCCAACTGGTCTCAACTGACCCTGGCGTGTCCTCTGGTCATGTCCCTGAAATATCCCGTGTGACCAGAAGCTCACTCAGACATCACTAGACATTATTCCCGTGATAGGAGTTCATACCCGTAAACAACGCCTTGACCCGACTCCAACACTGGCTCACAACAATCTCACAACAATCATTCGCAACAATCATTCGCAGTGATTCTCATACCCTGACATATCCCCCCTCTTCCGTTAGATTCTACCTACGGTAGAATCTCACAATACAACAAAGTCAGGGCATGGAATCACTGCACATTACAATTACAATAATATAATACATAATGAAATAATATCTTTCAAAATAATTTTATACACAACATGGCATGAAAAAAAAACACTAGTATATACAACACAGAGCATAAATCCACTTGGTCGTACCTTTATACGACTTCACTAACCCGCAACTCGTACGTTATCATTATCTTAATTCTCAAAGAACCAACCTTCGACCTACTACTGGTCATAACACCTCACATATTAGTATCCAACAATTGACCATTTTTACGCTAGATTGTTTTCTATTTACCAACTGACTCTACTGGTTCCTCATATAAATTCCTTAAGATATTTATTCCAGGATTACCTCCAGCATGAGATAATGTTATAGGGATAACTACTTATCCAGACTATAGACATTTCAGCCTGATTGTATTTAACCCATTACAATCAATTATATAACAATCATGTGCATTTAGTAGTCGTAATCAACATAATTCATCATAATACACATAATCATGAACAAAATCATTATCATATCTCATAATTTCATAAATATATATATATATATATAAATAATTACATCTCCTTATAATGAAATTTTGCCCGAGGTCACCCGGAGCCAACAATTATAATAAAAAACATCAGCACGAAAATACAACCATCTCATATTTATTTACAACCATCCGTAAGTACTAACTAACCTAAGTACATAATCGTTATGAAACTTTACAATCATGTTCATATAATAATAATACTGGCCCGAGGTGACTCAGACCTCAATTTCTACTTAAATTAGTCCCCCTGTATCCCCTGGTCGCCGTAACCCGACCGAATTTTGATGTAAATATCTAACCAATCAGCTGCCATATCTGCTTATTGCCGAGATAAAAAATCTGCAATAATGTTATCTTCACCTTTAATGTATTCCACGTTGAAATCGTATTCCTGTAACATCAAAGACCACCTGGAAACTCTTGAATTTTCAAATTTAGTCGTGTTCAAATATTTTAACGCTTGGTGGTCACACTGGAGCGTAAATCTTGCCCCCATTAAATAGTAGGATAATTTCTGAATTCCCCATATTATTGCCAAGCATTCCCTCTCTATTGTTGAGTATCTTGTTTCCCTGTCAACCAGTTTACGACTAATATATTTAACCGGGTGGAGCATATTGTCTCTCTTCTGCATCAAACATGCCCCCAATCCCTTCGTTGACGCATCTGTACGAACTATAAAGGGTTCCTTAATGTCGGGCAGAACCAAAATGGGGTTATTTGTTAAATAGTTTTGGATTGTATCCAATGCTTATGAGGAGTTCATAAGGAGACATTGCCGTTGTCTCGTTCGGAACTTCCCGATATGCAAACAAAATTGCCGGCAAAAATCTATCCCAATTGTTGGGTTCCTCATCTGCCACTTTTCTTAACATGCTTTTTAAGGTGCCATTTAATCTTTCCACCATCCCGTTAGACTGTGGGTGGTAAATAGAAGAGTGACTGGATTTTATGTTAAACAATTCACACACCTGTTTGTACATATCGGAGGAGAACTGGGGCCCGTTATCTGACAAGATCTCTTCCGGGAATCCCATTCTAGAGAATATTGTTAATAGGGCCTCATAAACGTCTTGTGTTGTTATATTTTTTAGTGCAATAGCTTCAGGCCAACGAGTAGCCATATCTACCAACGTAAGGATATATCTATTCTTATTATCACTTAATTGTAATGGCCCTACGATATCAATAGCAACCTTCTGAAATGGTGTTCCGATCACTTCCATTTGACCTAACTCTATGGGTTTTATGCTCCCCGGTGGACGTGCTTTTTGGCAAATAGGGCAAGACTTAATGAATTCCTTGATATCTATGCTCATACGTGGCCAGAAATACTGAGAAAAAATTCTGTATTTGGTTCTTCTGACTGACATGTGTCCGGCTAATGCTGTTGTATGAGCCGTTTCTAAGACTAATCGTCGGTATGGTTTCGGAATCACCAATTTTTTTTCAACACTGTTATCTATTTTAGAAATAAATATCCTGTATAGTATATTATTGTTTATTTCAAACGTTATTATTCCTTGTTTGGTGTTTTCCACCCTCTGACTTTTAGCTTTTTGCCATAGTTTATTTAATCCACCATCCTTTGCCTGCTCTTCAGCTAAATTGATGTGTTCAAATATTTTTGGAATTGTACTAATCACAGTTTTCATTTGTGGTCCTCCCCCTTTATCTCGTTTATTCTGGGCCCTGGTAACTACGTTACCGTGATGGAATGGTGTGTCCTCGTCGGATCTAACATTTCCTAAAATCACATCTGTTACCGGATCTTCAAAAAGGGCGGACAAAAATCTACCGCAGAGGTAAGGGGTTTTAATGTCTACTATAGCAGTTTCAAACGTTTTTATTGTCCCATCGATAAGTTTAACTGTAAAGGTCTGATCAGTCATGTATTTTTTTGGTATTAAACTCTTTCTGCACCCTACGATTGTACAGCCGGTGTCTCTAAGAAGAGAAGCTTCCTTCCCTAACAACAAGCATTTTTCGACATTTAACCTACCCGTGGACTTTCTAAAAATATCGCTCATACTTCCCCCCCATTGTGTATTGCGAAACTGCCCCCTTTTTCTAGGTTTATACCCCTGCCACTGTATAGTACGGCCCTGTTTGCAATCTTTGCTTTGTCACCTATCCTGGCTGTACCATGGATACTTATTTCCATAGCTATATTTCTGGTCTGAGCTTTTATACTGATTTCCCTTCGCATTTGCACGCATCCTATTATTGGCCCATTTCTGTCGACAGTTGGCCATTATGTGACCCCTCTGACCACAGTTAAAGCATGTACCCATTACTCGGCCCTCCGTCGAGCGACTTCTAGACTTGCCTCCATATTCACCCCTATATTCCGCCACACCCCCTACCAGTGGCTGTGTATTGACTTTCCGACTTAATTGTCCTTGTCCTGCCGACTTTATATGGTCAATTTGTGTCAGTACGTCCTCACATTTGGGGGCATTATTCATTAGGATGCATTTAACAGCCTCTTCATTCATGTTCAATAATATAATGGAAAATAGACTCATAAAAAGATTTGGTACGTTGGCTCCATATGGAATTAACCAAATTCATAATTTTACTTAACTGCATAATCTTGTTCCCGTTGTGGTTTTTACTGTAACTTTGGATACTTCCCCCTTTTTGCTATATCCTGTGTCCATGTTTGTTTTTGTTTTTCCTTTCTTTTTATTTAACATAAATATTTTAAAATAAAATATGTTGTAAGAATATTATTATTACTTATGTAAGTATTGTAAGAATGTATTTTATGTTGTACTGATGAAGGCATTAGCCGAAACGTTTACTGTCGTATCAGTCTAAAAATAAAGCTCAAATTTATTGTTTTCATTGCACAATTTGTTTGTGTATTTTGTATTTTATTTAAAAGCTTTATTGCAGTCCCATTCTATATGATGTTCAATAATAACTTGTTTCTACATAATAAATCCCTCAACCCCTCAAATGTTCTCTCTGTTTTTGTACTGGCCACCCAATTGTCTAAACTTCTAACCAATTTTGAGTGAAATAATCTAAAATTATTACTCTCCGGTGCTAGACTATTCCACGCTTCCCTGTACTTCTCCCCATTAAATCCTGCATGTTGCAAAAGGAGTCGCTTGACAGTGTCATAATCATGCAGTTTTGTCCTAACGTCTTCCGTCATTAAGAATGATTGTAACTCAACCGTTAGCCTTACTTGTAGCTCTATCAGCCATTGACTTTTTGGCACTTTCGCCTGAGCCACTACATGTTCGAATGTCGCCACATATTCGTCGAGTTCTTGGGACCCGTCGAATTTTTGCAAATTTTTTAATATTTGTCGAAGGTCTTTGTTTTCTCTCGAGTGGCCTGTCATGTCCAGTTCAGTTACGTCTTTCCTTTTAATTTCTGCCAATTTCAATTCGTGCTCCCTTTCTTTCTGTCTCTGTTTCTCGTCATACTCTCTCTGTTCCTTTACCTTTTGTTCGTCTTTCTGTCTCTGTCCGTCGTCATAATCTCTCTGTTCCCTTAACCTTTCCTGTGTTTGAAAATCTTTCCATTGCTCTCTCACATATCCGTCTAGTTCCTCCCCTCTGAGTGCGAGTTTTTCCCCTTGTTTTTTAAACGACTCTAATTTCTCGTCCATGTTTATACCCTTACTACTGCTTCTAGTTTCCATTTACTTCTACAATAACTTACAACTTACTTAATCTAGCTTCCCTTATTGTCCGTTTATATCTGACAGGTATGCTATATCTATATATATTATCTAACAGATCAATCTTGCTATAGCACACTTCCCCAATTTAACACTATTTTATAAGCAATTAAGTACGTACTTACTGTGGGTTATATTTCAGACATAATATCCATATACAATGAAAGTCCCATTACACAATAAATATCCATTCGTAAGAAGTTCACAAAGTTTTTCTCCACCTTCAATATCTTCTCGAACTTGTCCCGATTTGAACTGTGGTGCTGTGGGTCGTCTCGGCTCCTCAGGGTCCCACTGTAGCTGGGGCGGGATGGTTGGTTCTGCAACTTGACCTCCCGGTACAGTTTGTAATTGTTTTCTCTCGTAGTTGGCACCGTCTGGTTCCGACGTCGTTGTTTTGCTGGTTCTGGTTCGAGGTATCTCTTGTAGTTGGTCTTCTGGCTGGTAATGTTCCGTACTGGGACTTGCTAGGCCTCGTCTATCAGAAAATCCGCTGATACGTTGATCGTTGCCCTACGATGGATACAGTAGTCTGTATCAGAGGCGCTGTACTGAAAAGTACAGGCGCACATACCGCTGTGCTGATGTGGTTCCGTCCCATCTCTCGTAGTGTTTGGCGGTGCTAGGCAATCCAGAGACAATTCGGGCCCCCATGTTAAGTCTCTATGTTTAGGTGGATTGTACCTTGCTCTCCGCTACACACAACATACACAAGAGATGACACAAGTCTGTGTAACGATGCAATGTTTATTCTACTATAAACAACTGTACAACTGGCTGTCTTGCCTTGACATAAAATACATCTATATATAACGGCTGTATGCTCCAGCATGCCCTCGGTCCGACCCGACCGCTTCTGGGCGACGTTAAACTCAACTCTGTTTTACTGCTACCCTGCAGCTCCCCGGTCTATCCTGACCGGTCTGACCGCACAACACTGTGCGAACTACCCAGATGTCTGCCACTCCTGCCCTCGTCTCGACTACTCTCTTATAAACCCCCCCAACTGGTCTCAACTGACCCTGGCGTGTCCTCTGGTCATGTCCCTGAAATATCCCGTGTGACCAGAAGCTCACTCAGACATCACTAGACATTATTCCCGTGATAGGAGTTCATACCCGTAAACAACGCCTTGACCCGACTCCAACACTGGCTCACAACAATCTCACAACAATCATTCGCAGTGATTCTCATACCCTGACACTAAGTGATAATGTGATGATTTTAATATTCCACATGATAATCTTAGCTCCGATTCTTTTTTATAGTTCTCTTGAATCCGATGCTAGTCTTAGTACTAGTACTAGCGTTAGTCATGAATTGAATCGCAGTTTGACATCGAACCAGATCGATTTATGGGGCAATTGGCAAAATCAGATGAGAATGCAAATGATTATGCTTATAATATTTATTAACTCATGTTTTCTTTTTACTTATAACATGTTTTTTTATTTTGCCTGATTTATTTTGGTATATTTTGTCACCCTTTGCCCCCCCCGACCCCCGGAATAAATATTGTTGACTTTTTTTTCATTTTCAAAGATTTATTTATTTATTTGTGCCCAAAACTTTTTAAAACTATACATTTTCTGAAAGATAAATGAAATATCTATCATATTTTATAAGTATTTTAATGGAATCTTTTTAAAAAAAATATGTTAGGGGTACTTGAAAGTAAAAAAAAATTGTAAAAAATTTTTTCTTTGAGCATTCCAAAGTCAAAGTCATATAATTTTATTTTTTGGGAGGGTGGTTAAAAGAGCTAACATAATCTCCATCCATTCCCCTTTCTAAAAATATATAGTTATTGGGGTTTTATAACAATATTTATATGCCATATTTTACTTTTTCTGATGGCACCCAAATGATCAAAAAAGCCTCCACATTACAGCATGATTCTATACCACAGTTCGTGGGTTAAATACAGGAGTGGTCTAAACTAATTAAAATTACACTCGCATTATAGCACTTGAAAAATATCTTTATTGATATTTGAATTCTTATTCATAAGTTCCCGTATAGTCTATCTTTGTGTTGCATTCATATTATGATGAGAGAGTACTGACCCAATGTATACTGTTGGAGTCCTTATGTTTTTACAGCCTCCTGGAATTCTAAGAATGTTTTTTCTTTAACTATTTGATTTACTAAATGTCTCCTCAAACATCCTGAAATGTTGGTTTTTATTGTATTGTGGGTGTGTAAAAAATTCATATCAATAATTTTAAAAATTCTCTGTGTAGCAAGATATCAGGCTTTTTTTACAAACTGACTTACCCTATTAATTGCCCACCCACCTACACATTCCACTATACTTTCTGCCTAATTCCTTGTGAGTTGAACACGCCTATTCATCAAAGGTTGTAATTAGCTGCCTGTGTTGTGACTACTGGCCTTATCCTATTATTATTTATTCAATATTCCCCCAGGTGTAAAAATTTCCTGATGAAAATCATATTTATTTTGATTTCCAGGTCCTTAATTTGATATTAACCACAATGTAATATGAAATAATGTATTAAGAAATCTATTCTAGATAGTTATATTATCAATTAATTAAAAGCAGAATATTATTAGTATTTAAACTAAGTTATAAAAATTGAATTATAATGATTTTTGCTCAAAGATTTTACATTATTAGGAAAAGAACAACCTGTGTAAATAATAAGTTATAGTTATTAACTCTAGTTATTTAACTGTTAACTGAAAGAAAAAGAAAATATTGAAGGAGTTTCAGGAACAGTAAAGTAGGACTGATACTTATCACATTGACCAATATGTTTATTATAATATTTCTATATTAAAGGTTGAATTGATTGAAATGAAGTACATGTATTTAGATTAGCATGAATTAGCTGAATTTTTTTTTAACAATTAAGTTTTATGTAATTTTTAATTTCTTCAGTTCTCTTAGTACTTTCATGAGTTTGCTTTAAAAGAATAATGAGTTTCCACTTAGTGGAATTGGTTTCTTGAGTTTCCACTTAGTGGAATTTGTTTCCTGAGTTTCCACTTAGTGGAATTGGTTGCCTGGGGAAATCATGAAAACCAACACTCAATCAACATTTAAAACTAATAAAAATGCAAGGCTAGACATAAACCATGGATAAGCGTACGACGCAATAATCTTCAGTTTACAAGGAGCTCCTGTAACAGATAAGATAGATAAGATAGTTTCATTAGAATTTTAGAGAGTTTGGGAGTCGAACAAACAAATGTATAAAACCTTTATTCCATCTTTCAGGTTTATCAGTTACAGGGATTCAAAGTTAACAAGAATCCTAAGAAATTCCCTCGGTGGAAATGCCAAGACAGCCATTTTATGCTGTATATCTCCGAGCAGCATGGAGGAATCTATATCCACCCTTAGAGTAAGTGCTTACTGTGAAGGCTTAGCTTTGTTCCCGTTTAATTTTATTTATTCACATTTCTTATATAGTACTGTCTGCCATGTTAATCCAGCATGGACAATTCAGAATATTGATTGATATGTGTAATTATTTTAGCTGATAGTTCTTAAAAAGTATCCAGTAATTTACTATGTAACATCCCATGACTTTCAAATATGGCAACTTTTTTAAAATTCTAATTGCAGTTTGGGCAGAGTGCCAAAAATGTAGTGACGATTCCACGTCTCAATCAGGTCATTTCGGATAAGGCTTTGCTAAAACAAAGACAAAAAGAAATAGAGGCTCTCAGAGGAAGACTCAAAAGGGTGGGACATAAATTTATTAAATTACTATTAAACTTAACGCATGATATATCCTTTTTATCTTCTAAAAATAATGAATACTTAGGTTTTAACTTTTGAAAGAAAATCATTAAAGTTTGTTGTTTTTTTTTGTGTAGAATTGTTCAAGATTTAAAGAAAACCATTTCTTTGAATGCTGAAAAATGAGATAACTTTTTTCTAGGGGTCTACCGATATATCGGCCGGCCGATATATCGGCACCGATATCTGGATATCGGCAATATCGGTATCGGTAGCATGTAAAGGTCCCGATATTGACGTCACCGATATTTCATAATAAGTGACATTTTGATCAAAAAAAAACGGAAACAAAAAAAACTATCATTTAGATTTACAATATCTCGACAAATTAATATATCGACCCTTGTACCGGTATTGAAATAGTCAAAAGAGTCCTAGTATTAATATTTAATATGTGCAGCCACGATACAGTGTGCCATGTGATTTGATATTGTTTAGGTATCGGCCGATTTTCGTATAATCAGAAATACTGTGTAAATAGTGCCGATGCCAAGTATACCGTAATTGCTCTAATAAATGTATAACATGTAAACATTATGTTCACGTAATTGCTCTAATAGCAAAGATGCACGCAGAGTCGCAGATGTCCTAAAACATTTCATTTCGTATGTAATAACAAATGTACCGTGTGAAGACTTGTTGTCATTGGCAACCATTCAAGCTTCAACCTCATTTTCACTCTATTACTATTAATTTGTTCTCATTGTTTCATTCATAAAAGGTAGCCGTGTGCAAAAGCCATTAAACTATTGGTTAGAATTAATAATTATGAGTCAAGGTTGTTTTGCTTGTACATTTTTATAAAGGATGGTTCGTTTTGTTATGAGTCCTATGTAGGTCATGATCTATAACTTGTAAACACATCGGAAACTTCGTTTCGGGGATAAAAAATCGGTAATATCGGCAAAACTGAATAACGGTAGACCCCTTAATTATAAAATATAAATAATTACGAGTGATAAATTTAAGAATGGCGTCATCAAATATGACCGCTGTTATTTTTGTCCTGACAAATACTCATATCGGCACTCATATCGGAAAAAAATATCGGTAATATCGCAAAATTGCTTATCGGTAGACCCCTAATATAAAATATAATTAATTAGGAGTGATAAATTTGAGAATGTGGTTCTAACAAATATTCATATCGGAAAAAAATATATCTGTATTATAGGCAAAAATGCATATAGGTAGTCCCCTAATATGAAAGATAAATAATTACGAGTGATAAATTTAAGAATGACGTCATCAAATATGACCGCTGGTTTTTGTCCGAACAAATACTCATATCGGCACTCATATCGGCAAAAAAAATATCGGTAATATCGGTATCGGCAATATCGGCAGAAAGGCATATCGGTAGACCCCTACTTTTTTCTGTATTCCCAGTTGGAAGAAGAAAGAACTTTAAGCAACAGAATTGAGATTAAAGAACTTAAGCTCAAAGAGCAAGTAATGGCTGAGAGGTTTTTGAGCCAGCTTTGCCTCTCATCGAAGGCCAAAGACAAGTCCACGAAAGTAAGTCTGCATTATGTCTTATTGTAGATATTCTGGATCTACTTTTTGGTTTTAAAAATGATCAACTATAGTGTGAGACCATGGTGCCTTAACTGCACATCAATCATATGTAATAAGTGGACTTTACTGCACATTTGTCATATGTAATATTGATAAGTGGACTTTACTGCACATTTGTCATATCTAATATTGATAAGTGGACTTTGGTCCTTCCAAATGACCTTAGTGCCTTTACTGGGCATTTTTTATATGTAATATTGATAAGTGGACTTTGAGCCTTCCAAAAGACCATGGCAGATTAGTTCCTATAAGTAGATATCATATCCAATGTGATTCACACACCTCCACAAACACCTGTCTTATGTTAGTTCCTATAAGTAGATATCATATCCAATGTGATTCACACACCTCCACAAACACCTGTCTTATGTTAGTTCCTATAAGTAGATATCATATCCAATGTGATTCACACACCTCCACAAACACCTGTCTTATGTTAGTTCCTATAAGTAGATATCATATCCAATGTGATTCACACACCTCCACAAACACCTGTCTTATGTTAGTTCCTATAAGTAGATATCATATCCAATGTGATTCACACACCTCCACAAACACCTGTCTTATGTTAGTTCCTATAAGTAGATATCATATCCAATGTGATTCACACACCTCCACAAACACCTGTCTTATGTTAGTTCCTATAAGTAGATATCATATCCAATGTCCACTTGGACACTTGGCCTTCTTAAGACAAGAGACAATTGGACACTTGGCCTTCTTAAGGCAAGAGTCATTTGGACACTTGGCCTTCTTAAGGCAAGAGACAATTGGACACTTGGCCTTCTTAAGGCAAGAGTCATTTGGACACTTGGCCTTCTTAATGCAAGAGACACTTGGACACTTGGCCACCCTAAGACAAGAGACACTTTTGGACACTTGACCACCCTAAGGCAAGATTCACTTGGACACTTGACCACCCTAAGGCAAGAGCCACTTGGACACTTGGCCTTCTTAAGGCAAGAGACACTTGGACACTTGGCCTTCTTAAGGCAAGAGTCACTTGGACACTTGGCCTTCTTAAGCCAAGAGTCACTTGGACACTTGGCCTTCTTTAGGCAAGAGTCACTTTTGGACACTTGACCACCCTAAGGTAAGAGCCACTTGGACACTTGGCCTTCTAAAAGGCAAGAGACACTTGGACACTTGGCCTTCTTTAGGAAAGAGTCACTTTTGGACACTTGACCACACTAAGGCAAGAGCCACTTGGATACTTGGCCTTCTTAAGGCAAGAGTCACTTGGACACTTGGCCTTCTTTAGGCAATAGTCACTTTTGGACACTTGACCACCCTAAGGCAAGAGCCACTTGGACACTTGGCCTTCTAAAAGGCAAGAGCCACTTGGACACTTGGCCTTCTTAAGGCAAGAGTCACTTGGACACTTGGCCTTCTTTAGGCAATAGTCACTTTTGGACACTTGACCACCCTAAGGCAAGAGCCACTTGGACACTTGGCCTTCTAAAAGGCAAGAGACACTTGGACACGTGGCCTTCTTTAGGAAAGAGTCACTTTTGGACACTTGACCACCCTAAGGCAAGAGCCACTTGGATACTTGGCCTTCTTAAGGCAAGCGCCACTTGGACACTTGGCCTTCTTAAGGCAAGAGCCACTTGGATACTTGGCCTTCTTAAGGCAAGAGACACTTGATGTTTTTTCTGTGTCTGTTCAGTGTTGATGGCCATTTGACACGATCACACGTCAAATGAAATCTCAAATTTAGTCACTAATGCTTTTGCATCAAAGTCTTAATAACCATTATGAGAAACCTCGTGCAATAAAATATCATAGTTTTCATTTATAACCAGTATTGCAGATTCAAGATTTGTGATTGGGTGACCCCTGACTGGGGTTTCTGCAATAATTATGTTTGTTACAATGTATTTTTCTCTAAAGTTCGTACTGTCACATGTTTTGTCTTAGTGTAAATTAAATTTGTATACAAATTTTCTTCAGAACTACAAACTAATAGAAAGGCTTCAGCAGGAGAACGCTTCCCTGAAGAAGCAGTTGGCCACTGTGAGAAAAGTGAATGTAAGTTTGTTAATATTTGAGTAAAGAGATTCTGCATAGATTCGTTTTTTTCAATAAGACCTTAAAAGCTCACTGTGTTTTAAAATGTACATTTTCTGAAGTCTCCTCAAAAGTCCTGTTGACTACTAAGCTCTTGAAGTAGAAACTATTATTTTTAAGCCTAAACCTACAACAGGACAGCAAGTCTTTAAAAAACATAAGTTATTGGAGTTTTTTAGTTTCTCTCCTTGCTAAAATAAAAAAAGTGCTGTATTTTGTAGCTTCATCTTATTTATTAGAAGAATGTCATACACTGACCTTTGACCTTTTAACCAAAAAATTCTACATGAGTAGACCAGAACCCCCACCGGCCCCCATTTTCTCCCTCCCCACACTTTTCTCATTAGAGGATGTAGCCAATAATATCCAGCAAATTATAGGAAGGAGAAGGGGTCAAACTTTTTCGCCTCTCCCTTTTTTGCATTGTTCTCTTTTTCACTCCTCCCTCCCTTTCTCATTGGCCACCCTACCTCTTTTAATGAAGAAAAGGAATAAGGGTAGGGGTCTACCGATATGCCTTTTTGCCGATATTGCCGATACCGATATTACCGATATTTTTTTTGCCGATATGAGTGCCGATATGAGTATTTGTTATGACAAAAACCAGCGGTCATATTTGATGACGTCATTCTTAAATTTATCACTCGTAATTATTTATCTTTAATATTAGGGGACTACCCATAGGCATTTTTGCCGATATTACCGATATTTTTTTCCGATATGAGTGCCGATAGGGTATTTGTTAGGACAAAAACCAGCGGTCATATTTGATGACGTCATTCTTAAATCTATCACTCGTAATTATTTATCTTTAATATTAGCGGGACTACCGATAGGCATTTTCGCCGATATTACCGATATTTTTTTTTCCGATATGAATATTTGTTAGGACAAAAACCAGCGGTCTTATTTGATGACATCGATCATTCTTAAATTCATCACTCCTAATTATTTATATTTTATATTAGGGGTCTACCGATAAGTATTTTTGCCGATATTACCGATATTTTTTCTCCGATATGAGTGCCGATATGAGTATTTGTTAGGACAAAAATAACAGCGGTCATATTTGATGACGCCATTCTTAAATTTATCACTCGTAATTATTTATATTTTATAATTAAAGGGGTCTACCGATATCCAGTTTTGCCGAAATACCGATTTTTTTTCCCGAAACGAAGTTTCCGATGTGTTTACAAGTTCCAGTTCATGACCTAGTACATAGGACTCATAACAAAACGAACCGTCCTTTATAAAAATGTACAAGCATAGTACCCTTTTGAAACTTCAACCTTGACTCATAATTATTAATTCTAACCAATAGTTTAATGGCTTTTGCACACGGCCACCTTTTATGAATGAAACAATGAGAACAAAGTACAATAGTAATATAGTGAAAATGAGGCTGAAGCTTGAATGGTTGCTAATGACAACACGTCTTCACACGGTACATTTTGTTATTCCATACGAAACGAAATGTTTTAGACATCTGCGATTCTGCGTGCATCTTTGCTATTAGAGCAATTACGTGAACATAATGTTTACATGTTATCCATTTATTAGAGCAATTACGGTATACTTGGCATCGGCACTATTTACACAGTATTTCTGAGTATACGAAAATCGGCCGATACCTAAACAATATCAAAGCACATGGCACACTGTATCGTGGCTGCACATATTAATACTAGGACTCTTTTGACTATTTCAATACTGGTATCGGGGTCGATATATTAATTTGTCGAGATATTGTAAACCTAAATGATAGTTTTTTTGTTTCCGTTTTTTTTTGGGTCAAAATGTCACTTATTATGAAATATCGGTGACGTCAATATCGGGACCTTTACAGGCTACCGATACCGATATTGCCGATATCCAGATATCGGTGCCGATATATCGGCAGCGATATATCGGTAGACCCCTAAATAAGGGTGCAACAGGAACTGTCATAAATTGATTATCACCATGGTTTAGTAAGCCAGAGTTCCTAGAATTTGCATTTAAACACCATTAATGTAGCTATTGGTGTAGTACTAACAATGGTTTTGTATATATGGGTGGTACATGTGACAACTTAATTCTTATTGTTTAAACCCTAACTCACATCTTCTTGGCACCTGATGGACAGTTTCTAGTTAAGTGCCAAATCAAGGCCTCATTTGCATAAGTCATATCGTCCTGATAAACTTGGGCTGACCTCTGCCCAAGCTATCATTTTCCATACAAAGATAAGTTTTATTTGGAACTTGACCAAGTAGTATGTTCAATACTTGAGATGAGTAGTGAATACCACAACATAAATGTTATTGATTTTGATACTATTTACCAAATGTATCCTATTATTTAAGGAAAATTTCATTCCCTTTGTCCAGACTCGATATTCAGAAAGCCCTGAGATTGATTTGGCTGAGCCATCCCCGATTGTTAACTTGAATCTTCCGGAGGATAATAAAAGTGTTGGAGAAGTATGTATGCTTCTCTTTCTACATTTAGATTGTGTGTGTGTTTATGCAACACTTTGTAGATTTTCTCAATTTTTATGATATTTAAAAGTTGATAGTACAGATTGACATGGCTTATTGACTTTTAAAAAAAAGGGAGAAGAAAACTGTTTATTTGTAAGTAGGGAATGGCCGATATCCGGGCCGGATTTCCGCCACCCACGTTTTGGGATTTCTGCCACTATCCCGATTTGCCAAATACTTACGGCAGATCTGGATAGGATCCGATTTCAATTTAGCCAAAGAGAACAGACATATATCAAAGCAAATGATTTTATTTTCAAAAATAATAATTTTATGTTAAGAAAAATTATTTTAAGTTTAATTTGTAATATTTAGTTTACACTATAAATTTTATAGTTAAACAGGAGCCTTGGAGACTGGGACAGGCTGAGTGTTGGCTTTTGTTTTTAACTTCTTTGTCATTGATTAGTACGTTGACAGTAGTCAATCATTCAATATTTTCAATTCAGTATTTACATTTAAACATTTTACTTACATGATATAAAGTTATATCATTTTAATAATTTTATATTCTATGTTGTTTTTTTTCATTGAACTTTAAATGGCAGTTGCAATTGTGATTTGATTTGCGAGCTTAAAAATAAAAATGTTGCTTGTCTCACGTGATATATCTTATTCAAAGTGATTCAGTCTTATAATTTTAAAACTCTAGTCTATTGTGAATATTATAACTATACAAAATAAGTTAAGTAACAAATTAAGTTATACATTAAATTTTTAATATAGAACAAAATAAACAAATTAACAAGTGTTTATAATGAAATCATTCAAAGCCATGCAAAATATAGTCAAACAAATCAATTTCAATACGAGAAAAATATATTAATTTAAAAAGTTACAAGTATAAAAATTACTTTATTACATAAGTTAACAAGTTAAAGAAAATCCTTTCTTTTGATGCTGATAAAAGAGATCATCTTTTTGTCTGTATTCCCAGTTGGAGACTGAATTCTCTCTAGAGAGCAGAGAAGAAAGGTAATTAACATTATCCAGTAATTTACTATGTAATTAACATTATCCAGTAATTTACTATGTAATTAACATTATCCAGCTATGGCGGATTAAGGAGGGGGGCCTTAACGGGCTAAAGCCAGGGGCCCCCCGATGATTAGGGTCCCCAAATTTAGTATATTTTACAAGAAAGATGGACAAATGTTTTCATGAATTCCTGAAAATATCATAAATTAAATAAATTAATAAAAAAAACTGATTTTATAGGTTCACTAAGATAAAATATAGTGGCCTTAACACAACATGGACTGAGAGAATACATGGAGACTTAGAGACAATAGTGGCCTTAACACAACATGGACTGAGAGAATACATGGAGACTTAGAGACAATAGTGGCCTTAACACAACAACATGGACTGAGAGAATACATGGAGACTTAGAGACAATAGTGGCCTTAACACAACAACATGGACTGAGAGAATACATGGAAACTTAGAGACAATAGTGGCCTTAACACAACATGGACTGAGAGAATACATGGAAACTTAGAGACAATAGTGGCCTTAACACAACAACATGGACTGAGAGAATACATGGAGACTTAGAGACAATAGTGGCCTTAACACAACATGGACTGAGAGAATGCATGTACTCTTTGTCTAAATCATTAGCTTTGATCTATGTCTGTCTGTTCTCATTGGCTAAATCATTAGCTTTGATCTATGTCTGTACTCTTTGTCTAAATCATTTGCTTTGATCTATGTCTGTACTCTTTGGCTAAATCATTAGCTTTGATCTATGTCTGTACTCTTTGTCTAAATCATTTGCTTTGATATATGTCTGTTCTCTTTGGCTAAATCATTAGCTTTGATCTATGTCTGTACTCTTTGTCTAAATCATTTGCGTTGATATATGTCTGTTCTCTTTGGCTAAATCATTAGCTTTGATCTATGTCTGTCTGTACTCTTTGGCTAAATCATTACCTTTGATCTATGTCTGTCTGTTCTCATTGGCTAAATCATTAGCTTTGATCTATGTCTGTACTCTTTGGCTAAATCATTAGCTTTGATCTATGTTGCGTCATGCATTAACTTAGCAATTGTAAACTTTTCAGAGAGAGGAGGATCAAGAAGAGGGAGGAAGAGGTTAAATCCCTCAAGTACACAGAAGAGTTTGATGACCGTATTCAGGTAAAAAAAACAACTTTTTAAAGTGTATCTTATGTTGTAATTTTTAAAGAAGTCTGCTTGTTCCTCAGCTGAGCAATTCTTTACTTCTTTATTTGGTTTTATTGTCCCTAGTCAAACAGCTGCATGTTACAATTCAAGGGGATAAAGGAATCTTTAAACCTTTTTAACAATTCAATCTGACATAAAATCTGAATCAAATTTTATTTTTAAAATTTTAGGCACAAAATAGGATTGACAAAAGAGGTTATAAAACTTTTGACTTACCAGAAGTAAAGCCTTGTAGCAAAGAGTCAAGTTTATAAAACTTTTGACTTACCAGATGTAAAGCCTTGTAGCAAAGAGTCAAGTTTATAAAACATTTGACTTACCAGAAGTAAAGCCTTGTAGCAAAGAGTCAAGTTTATAAAACATTTGACTTTCCAGAATTAAAGCCTTGTAGCAGAGAGTCAATTTTAAATCTCCGCTGTCAAATTTCTCATTTCATGTCCACCATAAAACATGTGACCCATTTTTTGCCGACCAGTTCTTCACTTAGGAAATATTTATCCAGACAAATTTTCCAAATAAAGAAGAAAAACCTAGCTCAATTTTTTTAATCTCATGTCTTATTTTACCCCGCGCCGTCACAATTTGTTGTTCAGAGTTAAGGTACACTTCTTTTAGCTATAATTAAGCATTAAGTATCTCAATATTTGAGTAATTTTTAACTAGAATTTTCTTTAACCCATCACAGGCGGCAGTCAATAGGATTTCAGAACTAGAAGAAGAAGTGGCAATTCTAACCGGTCAGTATTGTTTCAACATTGATCAGTTGTCTAAAAGTTTTTTATCGAAAGGCCCTCCAGTTATTACCTGAATTATGGGCCTTTTTTTATGTGTAAACCTAATACTGCCTTAAGACTGCTATTTTTTGTGTGCAAACCTAATACTTCCTTTTCAACCTGAGCCTGATTTTAAAATAAGCCTTATTGTGTAAAAATCTTTAAAATCTTAAAGTCACATAGATTTCAATTATATTTTTAAATGGATTATGTAAAATAAAAAAATAATGTGTTAATTGTATCTTTTCTTTGAATAGCAAGAAACGAGGAGTTGGAAGCCAGGCCTCGCCTGCCGCAGGTAGGACATATAGATTTGATTCATCTTACTTTTATATAAGCTACTATTAGCCTCCGCATATCTTTACTTCATGGAATAATGGAATATGGCCACCCCTGTAATAGAGGTTATCTTTCCTTTGTTGGTAATTTTTCATCCATCTGATGTTTAAATAATGGCAGTCCCATTCCATTGATAATGGCTATTTTTGTTGTATACAATACTACCTGCCTGTTCCCGTGTCGTTAGAGAGTTTGATGGGAGAAGTAGCCTGGCTGCTCCTTTAACACAAAGTCTTTCGCTCAACATTTTTTAATCCTGTTTCTTTTCAGCAATTGTCTTCTTTGCATTTATGTTTTTTCCTTCTCCTTATCTTTTTTTTCCCTAAAGTCTGTCCAATGCAGCTATATGTTGACAAAGGCCCGCAACTGCCAAAATCCCACTAGAGACTACTCTAGAAGATGCCGCCACCACATTGGCTTGGTAAGTGTAAGTTGATTAAAATTAGAAATTGTTATTGTAGTGGATGTTTATTTTTGTGTGTATGAGATTAAGGCGCACTGGTGTTGTATCGGTCAATAACTCTGGTGTTCAAAACTGCTAATATCATTAGAATTGTTATATTTAAAATTAAATTATATTTAACAATTATAATGTGAACATGTAAGTGTGTAAAGCAGACAGTATGTGTTTTTGACCTGACGTTGCATGTAGACCATTAAAATCAAAACCTTATTTTTATCGGATCGTCCCGTTGCCATTTCTTTAGATGTAGTTTTCAGATAAATCTTACATTATTTTGCTTGTGTTTTAGTAAAATTTTGGAGTGTAATTAGTTACATTTTAATATGAAATAACTAGGGGTTGTTTTTCAAAAGCCCAAGTAACTTATTCTTGTTTGATAAATACGAAATATTACACTTCCTGAAATGTACACACAGTATTTTATTAAAAGCTAAAACAATGATGTCAAATAATATTTTTTTATGGCAGAAACACCAAACGCTTTTTTAACTGCAATGGACTGTTGCACTATAAACAATATAATAGCCCAAGTCACAGGTTGGTTGGAGTATGTATCTGTAACACTATGACGTTATTTTTTTAGCTTATATTTAAGTTTATATACAAAGCGCGCATCAGGAGGTGTGCAAAATAATTATAAATTAAAACATTCTCACCAAAAAAAATATGACGTCATTAGTTTAGCTTATATTTTAATTTTGGAAAAGAGAGTGATGTCAAAAGAGGATTTGAGGATTTATATTTATAAAATACTTTGTGTACATTTCAGGAAGTTTAATATTTCATATTTATCAAACAAGGATAAGTTACTTGGGCTTTTGACAAACCCCTAGTATTAAAATATAAGCTCAAACAATGACGTCATAGCGTTACAGATCCATCAAGCCAGCCAGCCAGCCAATGACTTGGGCTATAATATTGTTTATAATTTTGAATTTCTAATTCAAAATATGTCGATTCAATCATTTTCTATATGACATGACTTAAGTGCTGTTCATAATAGTATTTACCGTATTTTCACGCATATTCCCCGCGGGTTATACCAACGTGGGCGGGGTATCTGAATTTTTTTAAACTGAATAATGAATCAATGGCACTATAACTTGTAAAACACGAATATAAAATTAGATTCTGTATGATTTCTGGTATTATACGTGTCTCCCCGGTTAACCTCTGAATCAAATAGTCCAGTTTAAACCGGTTTGGAACCAGTTCTCGTTCATGTCGTAAATCGAATGCCTTGTATAACGACTGCAGTTGTCTGATGGTACAGTGTACCGGAAAAAATAGTGCACACTTGTTTACGTTTAGCTAATTGAATAAAATATCAAATTTATAATTTTATAATTATTTATAATATTTTTATTAAAATAAACAATTACTTTTTAAGTAATAAGAGATATTTTTGTATGCATGGTATTGATAGAGTTGTGAAAATATAGTACGGTAAGTACATCTCCTAGAGCAGTGGTTTTCAAACTGTGGTACGCGTACCACTGGTGGTACGCCAGGCCTCTCTAGGTGGTACGCGAAAAATTTTGAAAACAATTTAAATTGTGACCATATTTCTTTGATTGTATCTATTGCTACAATTTTATTTTTTAAAACTTTTTATTAGTTAACTAGTAAGTATTAATTACAAAAATATTTTAATTGGAACAAATTTAGGCAATAGTTTGAAGCAAAATAATTCCCAAACGCAACAGATTTCTAAAAATCAAATGCAGATGTGCCAAGTAGTGCATTAACATGGCGGCGATGGCCAATTCATAGGCCTACGACCCTACGTAACCTATTATTCTAATTGGCTTTTTTTGTAAAATTTTTAATTCTCTTCCATAAATACTTATTATTTATACTCAAAAATATCTATCTTCCAACACAATTGCATACGAATATCTCCTATTATAGTGTTGATTCTACAATTAAATAATCTATGGTTGTAAACGCGCCAACTGGCAACTGTGCGAAGGAATTCTGTTTCCTGGTAGAGGTAGCACAGACGTAAATAGTATACTGTGGACTGTGGAGGTAGTCTTGGCAGTTTGACTTTAGATATGGCACTTTTATGCGGTGTTCGTAGTTTATTTAAATTTTAATGTGGAAATGTATAATTAATAAGTTTGTGAATATACATTCTAGGTTCCGTGGCAAAATTTTTGAATATTGGCCTAGCCACTGGCTATATGTTTGAAATACCAAATACCAATTCTTAATCTTTAAACCCATCAATGGATAAATGGTTAAAAAATCAACCGCTTAAAAGAAAGTTAGAACCGGCCAATGCTAAGGTTAGTAATGAATCCACCAAGGCTAGCACTCGAGAACAAAGCTTGAATTTTAACCAGAATGAAGATGATGGCACTCGTAAGCAGCGAAAGATTATTAGACGGTATGACGAAAGCTATTTATACTTTGGATTTACTTGGTGTGATGACAAAAATGAACCCCAGCCTCAATGTGTCATTTGCAGTGAAAAACTTTCAAATCATTCAATGAAACCCTCTCTGCTTCAGCGCCATTTCAATACAAAACATATCCTTTATAAAGATAAACCACTTGAATTTTTTTAAAAGAAAAAAAATTGAAATGCAACTAAGTAAGACAAGTTTAAAGTCATTTACCAATATTAACTTACAAGCATTGGAAGCGTCTTATTTGGTCAGTTTGCGAATTGCTCAAACAGGGAAACCACACACTATTGGGGAGAGCCTAATATTACCTGCTGCTAAAGATATTGTAACTTGTTTGTTAGGACAGAATGCTGCCAAAAAACTTGATAATGTTCCTTTGTCGGATAACACTGTTTCCAGACGCATTCAAGATTTAGCTTGTGAAGTAAAGAAAATCCTCATTCAAAGGATACAGAAAAGCAGATACTTTGCAATTCAGTTAGATGAGAGTACTGATATTACAAACTTTGCTCAATTGATGACGTATGTTAGGTATGAACATGAACAGGCAGTTGAGGAAGAATTTTTGTTCTGCGAATCTTTAGCTGAGCGGACAACTGCTAATGAAATATTTTAAAAAATTAATGATTTTGTTGTTGCCAATGAAATAAATTGGAAAAACTGTGTTGGGGTTTGTTCTGATGGGGCAGCTGCTATGACAGGCAAACATGGTGGAGTGGTTACTCAAATTAAGCAAGTTGCACCGAGAGCCAACTTCACACACTGCAGCATCCACCGTGAAGCATTGGCATCCAAAGCCATGCCCGACACTTTAAAAACAGTTTTAGACCAGGCTGTTAAAATAGTTAACTTCATAAAAGCTCGAGCTCTAAACTCACGCATGTTTACAATAATTTGCAATGAAATGGGAAGTGAACACAATAACCTTCTTTTGCACACGGAAGTACGCTGGCTATCTCGAGGGAAAGTTTTAACTCGGCTTTTTGAACTACGCTCAGAAGTACAAATGTTTCTGTTGAACAGCAAATTTGAAACATCGCATTTACTTTTGGACGAATTGTGGTTAATGCGTTTGGCATATTTGGCGGATATTTTTGGGAAACTAAACGAACTGAATACGAGTTTGCAAGGAAGAAATATCACTCCATTTACTGTTGTGGATAAGATAAATGCAATAGTAAAAAAGCTTCAGTTCATTTTGTCAGATCTTGAGAAATCTTGTGTAGCTTCATTTTCTTCTCTTGAGTCTTTTGTGATGGAGAATAAGCTGCAACTTCATGCTAATTTGATTGAAGACATTAAGAAGCATTGCTCTCAACTGATACTGAATTTTCAATCATATTTTCCTGAACAGTTGGATAATAAGGAATGGATTCGAAATCCATTTTCGGATGTGGTGTTGCCGGCTGATTATTCAGTTTTTGAAAGAGACCAGTTTGTTGAGATTTCATGTGATCGTGAATTGAAGAACGAATTTAAAAAAGACATGCTGTGCGATTTCTGGTTGAAGCGAAGGAATGAATATGGATTAATTTCTGATCGAGCTTTAAAGTTTCTGATTCCTTTCAACACGTCATATTTGTGTGAAACTGGGTTTTCAGCTATGCTTGCAATAAAAAATAAATACAGAACAAAGCTTGAACTTGAACCAGATTTGCGATTAAAATTAACAAACATAAAACCTGACATTGCAAATCTGTGTGCGTCTAAACAAGCTCACAGCTCACATTAACATTTCTATTTTCATTTTTTATTGATACTCAGAATGAGCTCCATAAAATAAAATATTAACTTTTCTATGTCTAAGTTTACCTTTATAGGCCTAGTTAGTACCCATACCTATAACGTACTGTATGTCTGTATGATGTTTTCTTTAATTGCAAGGGGACTTCGTGCCCACCTGCTGCTTTTTTTTATCGGACTTTAGCTGCATGTGGTACGCCAAAATTTGATTTTTTTACCAAGTGGTACAATAAAAATAAAGTTTGAAAACCGCTGTCCTAGAGTGCTTCATCATGATATGATTGTGCGGGGTATAAGTGTGGGCGGGTTATACCACAATTTTTTTACAGGATCTTAGAATTCTGCGGGGTATATGCGTGGGTGGGTTATCTGCGTGTGCGGGGAATATGTGTGGGCGGGTTATCTGCGTGTGCGGGGAATATGTGTGGGCGGGTTATCTGCTGTTTTACTATTACCATTAATAGCTTATGAAACTTTTACTACAAAGGG
The DNA here is from genome assembly GCA_944989445.1 of Ampullaceana balthica. Classification (NCBI taxonomy): domain Eukaryota; kingdom Metazoa; phylum Mollusca; class Gastropoda; family Lymnaeidae; genus Ampullaceana; species Ampullaceana balthica. Next base: position 537,005 of record CALYLW010000487.1, on the reverse strand, counting down.
AAACAACTTCGTTTGCGTGAAATTTCGCTTTAAACCGCTTCCAGTTCAGTGCATTTTGTCCTTGTTTATTCAGTTAGAATTTCTATAAACAAAAATAAATGTTTAAATTGGCTTCGAGTACTCATCATAGTTGTAATCGATAAAGATGTCGTTGATGAAGCAAGTAAATTGATTTTTTTGGATGATTCGTTATCAAACGATAATAAATCTGAAGTTTTAACGCAATTTCCAACAAAGTATTTCCGCTTTTTTTTTATTCAAGGGAAATCAATATAGATTACGTTAAGTCATTTCAAAACAGAAATTCTGAAAGTAAACAAAAATGACGTCATATCCCCTCACGCTACACCACACCAAGAATGTGATTGTGCCAATATAATGCGCACCACGCAACAATCTAACATAAGCATTCACAAAGCGTGAAAAACCCATTAGGCTAACTATGACGGCCGACTATCATTCTACATAACATTAAAATTAATTTCAAATCAATAATTATGAAAGTAAACAAAACAATCGCTGTATACAAATTGCTGCTAAAAATTGTCACTGTCAAGCGAAAAGAGATTTTTCAAAAATTCTTTCTCCAACATTGTTTGAAATATTATAATTTTTATTAGCTATGGTTTGACGTTTGTTTCAACCCGATGGCTGTTATAGTTGGCGAGAAATTGACAAAGTACTGATATTTTTTCGTTTTTTTTTCTTTTTATTTTCCATGAAATCCAGTAAACTTTTTCTGTAATTTTAAGGCCGTTGCACATCCTTGAGATCTGCTTAACATATATGCAAAAGACCCGAACCCTGTATCACATTTTTTATTCCTTTTTTTACATTAACATGCAATAATATCCCTATAATTTTTCTTTGGGTCATTTTTTTTTCACTTCTTAACAGTTAGGGTTGCCAAGTGGCTGTCTGAAAAATACCGGACACTAGTGTCGAATTTTGTCGATGGCACAATCTTTCAATGTAAAATGTCCGGTATTGCTTCCATTTTTCCACTGGACAAATAACGATAATACTGGACAGTCCGGTACAAAACCGGACATTTGGCAACCCTATTAACAGTAGAAACATATTTCTTTTTCAATTAGCTAAATTTGGATATGCAGCATGACATAGTTTTGAAATATAGCAAAGCAGAGCTTTTCAATTTAAAATCATCAGGTCTAATGGATTTTTGTCCCAAAATTTTACTGCCTTCCCCTTAAAAAATTGTGACATATTGAATGGGTTTTAATCAGATTAGTTATGTGGAAATTTTAAATCTTATTTCTAGTCGCTGACGTGCAAGTTACCTGGACAATGGACAAAAATGTTGAGACTGAGATCTCTATGATGGTATTAAGGCTTGAGAAGGCCTTAGAGACTACTACGAAAGAGAACATGAATCTGAAACATGGATTGAAGTTACTTGAGGTAAGTGATAGACTTGGTCAGGACGAACATAGACTTGGTCAGGACAAACATAGACTTGGTCAGGACAAACATAGACTTGGTCAGGACAAACATAGACTTGGACAGGACAAACATAGACTTGGTCAGGACAAACATAGACTTGGACAGGACAAACATAGACTTGGACAGGACAAACATAGACTTGGACAGGACAAACATAGACTTGGACAGGACAAACATAGACTTGGACAGGACAAACATAGACTTGGTCAGGACAAACATAGACTTGGTCAGGACAAACATAGACTTGGTCAGGACAAACATAGACTTGGTCAGGACAAACATAGACTTGGTCAGGACAAACATAGACTAGGTCAGGACAAACACATAGCCATGTAACAATTAGTTAATGAATAACATGTAAAAAGGGTATAGGTTATTCTGACAGGATGTAACAAAACAGCGAATGTTTCGGCAAAGAGGCTTCCTCAACGAACAAACAGTACACAAATAAAACCAATATAAATAATTTTTTAAAAAAATAGCTGAGGTGAAAGCCAAAGAGTCAATGAAAGCAATCGAAAGCCATGTAAGAAGTAGGTCAGGACAAACACATGCCAGAGTCTAACTTTTACCTTCATATATTGCCTAAAATGGCCAGCTAAATATTTATTCTTTGTCAGTTAGTCTGCCATGATTCCTGTGAGAATTTTAATTACTTTATTTTATTCCAACTTAACATGGGGAGTCTAAAGGGACACAATGATCTCAATGAGTTAGGGTATAGTTCAATTATTTATATGTGTTGAGATTTTACAGTTCCAATATATATGCTTATAACATTTTGTTACGATACAGTTCTCATTTATGTGCCCTATAACATGTTGGGACTATATGGTTCTCATTTATGTGCCCTATAACATGTTGGGACTATATGGTTCTCATTTATGTGCCCTATAACATGTTGGGACTATATGGTTCTCATTTATGTTCCCTATTATATGTTGGGACTAAATGGTTCTCATTTATGTTACCTATTATATGTTGGGACTATACAATTTCTTCTCATCGATTATTCTCTTAGTGTAACCTCAAGGAAGCAAGTCTTGAGTTTTAAAAAAATATGTTGGAGAAACAATGCATCATTATCAATCTTCAGCAAGATTTAAACTCTATGAAAGAGCGATTTGCCAAGTCCGAAATGAGACTTGATGAAATAGAGAATCAACTAGTGGATCAAAGGTCACTAGGATTGTCACAGCAGGAAGAGGTAAGGCATGATGTACTGAGTCAACTATGGGCTAACATAGATAAATCTTCAATAAATAGTTTTTATGATAAAAGTGAAAAGCATTTAAACTATTTGTATAACATCTTTCTGAGTTCATTGTTGACATTTGTTTGTTTTTTTACTATTGTGGCAATGTTCAGCTGGATGGCAAAAAAGATGTAAAGAGTATGATTGCACCACCGTCACTTCTAATTGAATCCTCCCACGATGTAGCTGAAATACACCAAATGAACTCTGTTGACGCTGATTTTTTGTATATAATCAATGAAATGAGAAAGATAGATGAAACTTTGGTGTTTGATGTTAACACATGTTTGACCCCCAACAAATTCGAGAAACTATATCAAAGGTCAGACATTTTTGTTGTTTTAAATTATTATTATATAAAGAAGCAAGTGAGTGTCATAATAAAAAAAAAGGTAGCAGTATTGTGTATTTGTGGTTCCTCACTTTTCTGGAAGTGGTATTAAAAGATGTAAACTGAATGTAATGTTAACTGGGATGCCTTATGACTCATTCTATGCCACACTGATGATGTTATGGTAGATGTTTGTTAGATGATGTTATGGTAGATGTTTGTTAGATGATGTTATGGTAGATGTTTGTTAGATGATGTTATGGTAGATGTTTGTTAGATGATGTTATGGTAGATGTTTGTTAGATGATGTTATGGTAGATGTTTGTTAGCTGATGTATG